>WEKX01022111.1:0-16583 GCA_013390025.1 Pitta sordida | reverse complement strand
CCCCCCAAGAATCCCTGGATTTCTCTTTGGCCACGCTGCCACTTCTGCAGCCCAGGCCAGGCTGCTGGCACCGCGCGTGCTTGTACTGCCCCACCAGCAGCTCAAGCCCTGCACTGCTGCTCTGCCTCCCTGGCCCCAGTGCTCATGCCCATGCTGTCCTGGACCCGCGCGCCGTCCTGGACCCATGCAGCGCAGGTGGGCAGCAGCTGCAGCAACTGAGTGAGCCCTTACCTCACCGCTGCCACAGACAGCCCAGCCCCACTTTCCTGGGTCACTTCCCTTCCCTGCCTGTAGCCATGGAAACAGTAACACGCGCCTGGCGGGGGTCGGTCCCCGGCTGGGCGTAGAGTGACAGGGAACAGCATGACTTATGGCCCTCCCTGCGGGGCCGGGCCAGTCCCGCCCTGCAGGGAGCGCTGGCACTGCTCCTTGGCAAAGC
Organism: Pitta sordida; assembly: GCA_013390025.1. Taxonomy (NCBI): domain Eukaryota; kingdom Metazoa; phylum Chordata; class Aves; order Passeriformes; family Pittidae; genus Pitta; species Pitta sordida. Next base: position 16,144 of record WEKX01022111.1, on the reverse strand, counting down.
AGAGGCACTTCGCGTGTGTTGGCTGGGGAACCTCACAAATCGCTGAAGCAGAATTGCAAATCAGTGAGGTTGCAATGGAGGGGTCTCAGTGCAGCAAGGATATACTGTATTTGCAGATACAGATATATCTACAGATATATCTGTATTTGCCTATCTGTTAGGCAAACGTGCATGTTAGGCAAACAGGCTGGTCAGANTCAGTGAGGTCGCAATGGAGGGGTCTCAGTGCAGCGAGGATATACTGTATCTGCAAGTGCACAGAGCCAACCATCGCAGCATGTTAGGCAAACAGCTGGTCAGGCGTAGTTTGCCCTTGGTAAATGCATATGGTCTGCTTGGAACTTTTACATACACTTATTCTTTATATGTCAGGAAACGACTTCCAGGAGAGTTTGTATAATAATTTTCCTGGTGACTGAAGTGAATCTGACAAGTTTGTAGTTTTCCATATTCTCGCCATTTTGGAATGTGGATATGAAGGTTACTAAAAATAATCCATATTCATACATATGCTCTGCACTATTTTGGCAAATCAAGTGCTAATGAATTTTACTCCTAAGGCAAAGTAAAACTCACTGTTATGCCCACAGAGCAGCTTTCAGCACAGAAAGAAACATGAGGTCTTGAAGAGAATTACATGACAAAATTCTTCTCTGAAATCTGCATGAAGCAATCATTGCAGGAACAGCATTTGAATTTTCTTCTACTCTATAAATACTCCTATTAAGCATGAACTGTTGTGCATACACTTCTTTTTACTCTTGCAGGCCTGTTAGATCTTCAGTTCTTTCCTGCACCTCAGCTTTATCAGGCAGAAGCAAGTGTTTCCTTCAATATACTATCATTGGATTGTTAAGGCACTAGAAAGGGTGCTAAGGGATGTTGATTTTAATCTTTGGACTGAGGAGACTTTACGCCCACATCTCTGGTGGTCCAAGCTGATACACAAACAGCTGCCAGATGGAAGGTAGTGCTCCACCTACAAATACCTTCATGTTTTGTGAAAAGCTGAATTCAGTCAGGATGTGTTAAGATTTCTAAGGAACCAGATGTTCACTCCTGTCAAGATGGCATCAGTCTGAGCATTTAAAAATGTGAGTACCTACTTCTAATATTTCAAGAGATTAAGGGTATTTTTGTTCTCTTTTTTTGTGTAACACATTCAGTTAGATGGTCTCTCTAATTTGATCTCTGTTCTCTCAACTTTGAATTTCTGTCAGGGTGCCTCTAAGTTCTCATTTTGATAGTGAGAATTTTATAGGATGAGCTGAAGATTTTAAATCAACATAAGTTGATTCCCTAATCTTCATCAATATTAAAGTGTCAAATGGAAACTTGTAAACATTGTTTAGAACTGTCTGATTGCAAGCAGACATTTATTTTGTACCTATGTGATTATGCTGCTTGGAATTCATTTGGTTGTCAAAGGGTTGCTTAACATGTTGATTTGAAGTCCTTCAGTTCCCAAGTGCAAAGTGATTATTAGTCATTTAGTGTAATCAGAGAAGTGGTTAGACCGTTACAACAATTGTGTATTTTTAAGGGAACAATAGTTTCTTCTTCATTACTTGTCCAAAAGAGGATGCCTCAAAAAATACAGTCTTATCTCGGTATTCGCGGGTTATGGGTCTCCTGCAGATCCTGTGAGTCGCCCAATCTGCGAGCACGAATATGCACATAGGCCATGCTCATCTTCCTGCCCCCTGCTGCCCTGGAGTGCTGGGGAGCATTTTCAGCACCTCCCCATGGCCTTTAACAGCACAGGGGGAGCAAAGGGAAGCATTTGTGAGCCCTCTCTGACTGGGGAGAGCACTGGAGAATCCCTGGGCTTCCCTTTGGCCACTCTGCCGCTTTCACCACTGGGCCGCTGCTGCCGTGCATGACTGCATTGCTGCCAGAGTGGAGAAGCTTGCCCCAGGGCCGTGGTCGGGCAGGGGATCAGCAGTCTCCTCTCACAGTCTGCAGGCGCTCCTCGGGAAGGTGCTGGCAGAGAGAAATACTTGAGAGCACCTCATGCCGGGACACCCTGCTCCTGCAGGTGTGTCTACACACGGGCAGGTAGGGCAGAGGGGGAGGAGTAGGCTAGTTCCTGCTGCAGCCCGCTCGTGGCATGGGTGGTGCCACGTGGAGTATACACCACGTGTTATAAACCTTCCCTGCCACATAACCTCCGCAACACTCATAAGGGAGTGAGCTGTGGGTGTCCCCAGTGAGAGAGAGGCGCCAGCCCCCCTGCCGTGTGGGGGATGTGCTCTGCGAATAGCCAATTAATATTCGCTGAGAAATAATCCACAAATCTGTGAAGACGCAAATCAATAGGCACAAATATGCAAGGTGTTACTATACATGGTTGTGAAAAATTTGGAACTAACACAATTTTTTTGTCTTTAGGAATCTCATAGTCCAGTCAGTACAGATTCAATATAGTATATAGCAAGGAGAAGCTTGTTGCTCCTCACGTAAAGAGGTGGTTTGCCTTATATGTTGCAATATATTGGTATGTATTTGCATAGCACTAATATATTACAAATATTACATCCCTTGGAACAAATAGCTCTTCGTAAGTTCACATGCCTTCTGGTGCAGACCATTTCTCGTAAACCAAGAGAAGACAGGCGTTAGTGTTGTCTCCTCTTTATAGCCTTACTTTCCTCCCCTCCTCTTTGCCTTGTGGAAAAAGATGTTTTCATAACCCAGGCTGGGCCAAAAGCAGTTTGCAATGGCTACCTTGTTGCTCATATGTACAATCTGGCCATGTTCATATGTTGATTTGTTCTGTTTTGGGGAGGGGTTTTTAACCATTGGATTGAGACATTGGCCTACCTTGGGCTGTCTTTTAGCTCTCTGCAGTTGGTAAAGTGCTGTCAGAGCTTTGTAAGAATTTTTCCAGCCTCTATTGGTCCTGGTTCCAGCCAGGACAGCGTTAATTTTTCCAGTAGCCAGGACAGGGCATGTTTGGGATTCTGAGGTTATTCTATACCACCTCAGGTCATAGTGGGAAGGGTTCTCTTACCATGGGAATAGCATGGCAGTGGTTTTTTGTGTTACTGGGCTCTGCATAGTGAGCAATTGCATGTGGATCATTGGCCTCTTTCATGTACCCTCTGTCTATACCTTTGCTGTTACTGGTTTGTTTTTTTTTTATCTCACTGCTGTTTCCAGTAAATTGTTCTTACCTAACCCATGATCTTTACCTTTTGTGCCTTCAATTCTCCCCTCCGTCCTGCCATAGTGGGAACAGAGCGAGTGAGCAAGCAGTGTGTGGTTTGCAGTATTTCAGTGGGAATTGGGGTATTGGGGAATACCATTCCTAAACCACCCACAACACTATTTCACTTTGGGATGTGATACTGAAATGGATAATAAAGCCATACCTCCATATTTGCGGATTACAGGTCTCCCGTGGGTCCTGCAAAATCTTTAATCTGCGAATACGGGTCAGACATTAATATGGCAAGTCATTGCCAGAAATATGGCAACTTTGGAACTCTGTAACATCCCGGCTCCTTATAGCCGCGAGGAGCATGAGAGTCCGGGTTTTCTCCCTTTAACTCCAGCAGCTAGCACTGGCAGGAGTGCTTTGTCTGAGGCTATGAGTATCTGTATATACGCATATGTGCATATGCGCTGGCAAGTCCAGGCGGGCTACCACAGCCGGTTCGGCTGGAATGGGCACCTTGTGGGTCTCTGTGTTACGGTTAAAGACTTCCTGCACCACGGCAGTGCAGGACTGCACTGAACTGTGGATAACTGAGTAAGTACTGCAGGAAAATTTCCGTGAATATGAGAAGACACGGAAGAACATGACAGCGCTCATATTGAGAAATATATTGAAAAATACCTCATTAACTGAGGTATTTCTGTGTTGCATTTTGTCACATTTCTGTCTGGATGGGCACTGCTTTTGGATTACAATTCCAGGAATCTCCTTAATGAAGCTGGAAACTTGTACTTTGGACTAAATTAATGTCTTAATAAAAAGTCTGCGTGTTGGCATACTTCTTTACATTGCATATTATTTCTCTTCCTCCTCGTGGTTTCTTTCCTCCTCTCATGTCCCCATAATTACTTCCCTTTCGAGCCCCATTTGGAATGCTTTTTATGTCATTGTTGTTACCATTATGTTGATCCAAGTCAGTTTCAGTTGCGTTTTTGAAAATGCTATAAAAACATGATGCTAAATTTATTCAAGATATAGTTGAAATTAAATTTTCTCTTAACTAGTTTTGAATTAGAGCACCTCCCTGGCTTAAACTAAGATTGTAACATGTTCATCTTTCCAAATTAAATCTTTTTGTATTCCTGTTTCCCCACAGCCTACCTAGTCCTCTACAAGTGAGGTAGTTTTCTAGACACTCAAAAGAACTGCTTAGTGCATAATTTGTTACCTGACCTATTTTTCTCATATTCTCTTAAGGCAAAAGCTACTTTTTCTTTTTTTGCTAAAAGCATTTACTATTATGAAGTCTTCAAAATTGCATGGAAAACCCTGCAAGTAGTGTTTCCTTTCAATTATCTCTTAACTTTTGATATCATGTTTGTAATCTGAATTTTGTCAGGTCTCTGTAATCCTGTATTTTAGATGGGAATGAGTTGGGCCTCTGCACTAGAAACAGTTAACTTGAATGTGTTTTTGGGGAATGCCTTCTGTGCTAATTCCCATGACTGTTTTCCCTCCATATTTGAAGGGATGTCTTTATCCACCCTTAGTGAATGGAGCAGAGCATTTCCCTCACTGACCTACTTCTTGTTTTCAAAGAGGGTAGGATAGGTGGAGAGACAAGTGAAGGTACAGAGACGTTGCTCTGCAAGGTTCATGATTATGTATGAAATATCTCTGTCCTTCACAGCAGCATTTATGCCAAATTCTTCACCATGAATTTCTTTGTTCTCCCTCTGCAAAAAGCTGTTCATTATTAACAAAACTACCTTAAAATAACTGGAATTTCATACAATATGAGAAATCATCTGATTTTTATCTTTGTTAATATTGGACTGACAGTAGCTACTTGAATCCCTGTCAAATGTTATTAGTTTGGCTTTTTTAAAATCAAAGTGTCTACATGTTATGTTGTATTTAGGTTAAAAAATGAGAAGCATATTGAGATGTATTAACTAGGCAGATGTTAGGGAAAAATGCTAATAACTCTGAAATATTTATTCTGAATGTATCATTGTAGCATGCAAATATTTCCTTGAGATACATTAATTTGCATGGGGGCAAATCTATAGCTGACACTGAATGTTTATTCCCTCCCTCCATGCTTCGCTTAAGTACTTTTAACTTAGTTTGTTTAAACTCCTCTGCAAAAATTTTGAATTTGTAAGATCTCTCTTTCATCCAGTTTTACAATTTAGTAAGTAAATAAGTAAACACATCTCAGTGCTTTCAGTTTAGTAGAAATATAAAACTTAACAGCAATCTCTGACATGGAGATTGCTACTGTCATGGTGTGGATTGGGACAGTTATTTTTTGCAAATTCCTTGCCTTTAAAAGTAGTTTAAAGCATTTAACATTTCTTGTTAGTGTCAGTTAAAGATATTTATGTACTTGTACAACAGATCCTGGTCCTGTATGTGAGTCACTATAAAACCAAGAAATGTATGTATTTTAAATTCCAATTAAAAATGAAATATGCTATTTTTATTTTAGTGGTGGATGTTGAGCTGAACTAGATAGTCAGCTGTGTTCTTTTTTTCCCCTTTTTATGACTATTGATTATATGCAATCAAGGACTGATTAAGTCAGTTTCTGGCAGGTGGGAATTGACTGATCACTTGGCATGTGAGCAGGAAAAAAGTAAAGAGAGCCTTCAGCTCTCCTGTGGTTTGCCTAACAGATAATAGTATGCTCTGACATGTAGATTTGATTGAAGTAGGTGTATATAATGTGCTGTTTTCTTTCCATAGCAGCAGTGATTTAAGAATTCCACCTCATTTTTTGAGTTATTTTGAAGCTTTTTGTTTCAAACATTAGAAAAGCACATATAGGTCAAGTGAAGAAGTATTTGCCGGTACGAAATCTATGCTAAGCATTCTGGGAGACTGCTTTCTTGCAGCAGATGAGGATTCTTTGTGGCTGGCAGCAGAAACTGCAGCAATATCTTTGCAGTTTCCTTTCATCTTTGATTATGTTCTAAGGATCTCTGAATATTGGAGCTCTTTCTGTGACCCTTTGGAATATCTTTTCATCTCTGTGGTGGAGTACAGCACATGCTGAAAGCATCTTATCTCTCCTACAGCTGAGGTATCCTTTGCTTTTCATCAGCCCTTTGATTTTTGTCTTCTGTGCCTTGATTTTTGGCAGTATTTGGCTTAAGCAAATAGGATTACATTTCGGTAGCTGATGGTTTCTAGTCGAGGAACAAACTAAATGTCGGACATAATGAGGACTGTACAAAGAAATATTTCTGCAAAGCACAGGAAAATTACTCGAATCGAGCAAAGGAAGAAGACATTCTGCAAATGCAATCTGGGCTGCTAGAAATGCAAAATTCAACAGATTTGGAATGGGTTGCACTACAAGTGTGATTCTGTTTAAAGGCATTCGTACGGTTTTTGAGAGAAACTGTGGTTATATTTGCAAACAGCAAGGGGAAAACAATGCCCTTGAATACACAGCATTCAGCTTGCCAGATGAAGATTCAGGAATATTGATTCATTCATCCCTGGTAAATACAAACTTCTTTCATTAATAATTTTATCTGCTAATTGAAAACTAAACTAAGAACATAATAGCATGTTTATTTAGCATCTGCTATGTACCAACATGGATATATCTTGTCCTGATAGTGTAGGATGTTACTGCATGTATGTGGCATGTTATATATGTGTGCATGCAGCTGTAATGTTAAAGCTTAGGATTCATATTCATTGTATCATTTAGATTTGTATTGAGAGCTCTGAAGAATTTTTTCTCTGAAATTGTACTCTGAAATTGTTACAGAATATTGTGTGCTGTTAGATCTTTCCATGCCTTTGGAATGTATTTGAAACTTTGAAGATACACTGATAGTGATGTTGAGGAAACAGTAACACAGAATTTAAGGTGGTTTTTTTTTCATATAGATTTGAGGGGTTTTTTTCTCTGAAACTGTTTAACTCTTCTATTTCTGTTTAACTTACTGAAAGAGTTACAGGAGCATTCTAGAAGAAAAAAGAAATGGTTAAGGGTAGCAATAGGTAACTGTTTTCTGAAGCTGCTTAGCTCTGAGGAGCTTTGTAGGTGTTGCCTAATGCAAAGAAAACAGGCTGTGAGACTGTTGTCCTTGTACCCCCCAGGTTAATGACAGGTTTGTGAGTCAGATGTATTGCATTTAGGCTTGAGGGGGTGGAATTGCAAGAGCTAAAGTCCACTACTTGCTCCACAATTGGGCTAGTTAAGGATTTAAATATTTATTTAAATAATTCGAGTTTGCTTGTTAATTTCTTGGTCACTGGCTAAGGGAACTGGGGTCAGAGGGGTGTGGTACACTGAGATAGCTGGACAGATTTTGACAAGCTTGTACTATCTTGCTGGCGTACACATGCTGTGTAATTGCTGCTAGGGAATGTCCTTATAAATTTCACAAAGCTTTATTATCTTTGAGCTGTTCAGGTGCTGTTTTTGGTGAATTGAAATACAAGTAAAAAAAGTTATGTAGTTGTGTGTATGTATGTATCTCTGTATAGATATATCTGTGTGCATGTATGTATGTACACACACACACATATGTATATTTGTATACATGATACACAGTATTCCAGGAGAGAATAATCTGAGCTGTCTTCAGATGCTTAAAATAACTTACAGTATGTATGTTACCCTTCATAATAGTATTGCATTTGCTTAATGTGGTTTGATATTAAAAATAAAATGGCTTCCTCTGGGTATTAGAAGCCTGTTTTGCACTGTTAGCCATTTTTAAGTTAGTCTCATACAGAAGATGGTTAGAAATTTATTAAATTTCAAGTAATGACTACTTCCAATATCTTTTGTAATCCATGGGATTTAAGACTGAACACCTTTAGTAGCCTTGAATTCTACATAGTTATATGAGTGAATGAAAAAATGGGTGTTTTTTAATGTAATGTGAATTATTGTAACTTGGAGGTTGCAGTAAAATTTTTTTGTATTTTTTTTTCCTTCTTGTTAGTTTCACGTGATATTGTTCCAGCAATAATTTTGCTTTAATTTAGCCTTATCAAATTTGTGCAAACTGCCAAGATTAAGCCCAAAATAATGCAACTGAACTTCCACATCTGTCACTTATGTCTTTTTTTGCAACTCCAAAATGGTTCTACATTATGCTACTTTTTATATTTTCCTGTATGGCTTTGCCAGTTTGGTTTAACTGGAAGTAGTGGATCAAAATAAGTTTCCTCCTTGGATAAATACCTGAATGTTAGTATGGAAGAGGGTTTGGAATCAAGGAGTCAGAATGACTTCCTGTTCATTTTGCTGGACCTGTGTAGTCCATAAGAACAAAAGTCAAAATTTTACAAGAGAAAAAAATGGGACTTCTTTAATAAGCCACACCCTTGATNAATGTGCAATTCTCAGAAATACAGTGTATTTTTGTCCATCCCATGTCATTCAAACTTGCAATGAAAATGCTATATCTCAGCTTCAGGAATGTTTCTGACCTGTCACCTTATATTGCTAGAATACAGTATCTCTTAGGGTCTTTAGGTTCACATGGATAAAGATCATTATTTTAATAAAAGGTTATAAATTTAATTTGATATGCTATTAAAAGTTGCATCAAAATTAGTGAAAATATTTGTCCTGAATGTTTGAATATTTATTTTCAGTAAATGTTGAGCAAACATTTTAATTTGCTTAATTTTGTAATAAGTTGAAAAATACAGTTTCAGAACACTAGCTTGTATGGTTATCTACATTACACAGTACGTTTTAATTTCCCTATGATTTTTTTAACCTATTTTCAGCACAATATTACATGTTATTTCTGGTGTGTTGCAATATCTTAAAATTAGGAATGTTTTCATTGATGTTATTTTTATATTCAAATTTCTTTTTTTTTAATCATCATATAACCAATGACTAGCTCTGAGTGAAATGTTAATGTACGAGCTGGGGGTCTAAACAGATGTTTTGAGTGGTAAAGATGGAAAATGAGCAAGGGAAAGTGACATGGTGGGAATAAATCTAGCAACATTTAAACAATTTGAGGTTTGCTAACAAACCCCATGAAGTATTCAATGAAGGAAAAGGCTAGGTGAGTGTGGTAGCAGCACAGATGGAAGAGAGAGAAAATTCTAAAGTGAGACAGGCTGAGCTGAAGGAAATTAGCATTTTTTTCTATAAATTTGTCAGAAAATTGCAGAAAGCAACTTGCTTTTTTCCATATTTGATATGCTTTCTGCTCAGATTGCTTCTAATGGCCTATTCAGTGTTCCCATTTCATTAAGCTTTAGAACCTTGTAGTTTGGTATGTCTACTTAAGGTGGTGTGGTAGTTGTAGCGTGTGCAAGATGGGGCCTAATAATTTTAAATAGTCTTCTAATTTTTTAAGTCTGATATGGAAAATATTTGTTACTTAAATTGTACTTACACAATTTCTGAACCAAAATGCAGAGCATTTTGAAACAGTTTATGTCCATCTTTTAATAGGGTAGATCAAGATATGTATTTGCCGGAAACAGAACTGGTAACCTTATCTTTTACTAACTGCAGTTTCTTAGCCTGTGTCACCTGTTGATTTGACAGCATCATCATCGTTAGGTGTTACTGAGTTTTTTCCCTGCTTTTCCTGTGCTGTTCATGAGTCATTTGGTTTACACTAATACCTCACTCACTCATGCCTTCTGATTTGCAGCTTCACTGATTTGTGGTTTCTTAATCCATGAATACTATTCGTGGATTTGTGGAGTTTCCTTGTTGTCGCGTGCGCAGTACTTGCATATTTGCATTTCCGGGTTCGCGTATTTGCGTTTTCCCGCCTTTTGCCACAATTCATCATCGCATAGTCATGGTTTTTGCCATGATNTGAATTATTGTAACTTGGAGGTTGCAGTAAAATGTTTTTGTATTTTTTTCCTTCTTGTTAGTTTCACATGATATTGTTCCAGCAATAATTTTGCTTTAATTTAGCCTTATGAAATTTGTGCAAACTGCCAAGATTAAGCCCAAAATAATGCAACTGAACTTCCACATCTGTCACTTATGTCTTTTTTTTGCAACTCCAAAATGGTTCTACATTATGCTATTTTTTGTATTTTCCTGTATGGCTTTGCCAGTTTGGTTTAACTGGAAGTAGTGGATCAAAATAAGTTTCCTCCTTGGATAAATACCTGAATGTTAGTATGGAAGAGGGTTTGGAATCAAGGAGTCAGAATGACTTCCTGTTCATTTTGCTGGACCTGTGTAGTCCATAAGAACAAAAGTCAAAATTTTACAAGAGAAAAAAATGGGACTTCTTTAATAAGCCACACCCTTGATGATCACAGCTGACCCTGGCTATCACTTGGTTGGCTTTCAGGAGGAAAATTATGTTGCTCCTCACTGAGAAACTGTGGGGAGGTGAAGGCTATGGAACTCTTTGAAGAGAAGCTGCATGGCCAAGACCAAAAGAGTGGCACTATCACTTGCCTGCATTGCCTTTTATTTCAGTGTGTGTGTTGCACAGATGCAAGTGTGGGTGTATGACTTCACCTCGTGGTTTGTGCTGTAACACATATCTGAGCTGCAATTTCTTAGCTTTGGCAGTTGGGCTGTAGCTGCTGTCTGGCCTATTTAGCCACTTCGGATCAAGTATCTCCTGATACAGAGCTGTTGTCAAAATACCAGTGAATTACAGGGAGTCCTTTAACGAATACATTGATTCTCTTGCAAAATCAGTGTTGAAAACTGAACAGGTAGCTCTCAGGAAGTAGTTCCCCTTGAAGGAAAAATCACATGTTTAGAGAAGAAATAAGGAGGCAGGAAGTAGTTGACTGAGTGTACATTTTTCTTATTTACCCTGTAACTCAGAGGTCAGGAGGTCATATCTTAAGTCTAGTGAAATCTAATTACAGTTCTGTCTTAAGCAGTCCTACACTTTTGATTGCCTGAAGAAAAGATAAAATAAAACCTGTGTGATAATGTGCAATTCTCAGAAATACAGTGTATTTTTGTCCATCCCATGTCATTCAAACTTGCAATGAAAATGCTATATCTTAGCTTCAGGAATGTTTCTGACCTATCACCTTATATTGCTAGAATACCGTATCTCTTAGGGTCTTTAGGTTCACATGGATAAAGATCATTATTTTAATAAAAGGTTATAAATTTAATTTGATATGCTATTAAAAGTTGCATCAAAATTAGTGAAAATATTTGCCCTGAATGTTTGAATATTTATTTTCAGTAAATGTTGAGCAAACATTTTAATTTGCTTAATTTTGTAATAAGTTGAAAAATACAGTTTCAGAACACTAGCTTGTATGGTTATCTACATTACACAGTTCGTTTTAATTTCCCTATGATTTTTTTAACCTATTTTCAGCACAATATTACATGTTATTTCTGGTGTGTTGCAATATCTTAAAATTAGGAATGTTTTCATTGATGTTATTTTTATATTCAAATTTCTTTTTTTTTAATCATCATATAACCAATGACTAGCTCTGAGTGAAATGTTAATGTACGAGCTGGGGGTCTAAACAGATGTTTTGAGTGGTAAAGATGGAAAATGAGCAAGGGAAAGTGACATGGTGGGAATAAATCTAGCAACATTTAAAAAATTTGAGGTTTGCTAACAAACCCCATGAAGTATTCAATGAAGGAAAAGGCTAGGTGAGTGTGGTAGCAGCACAGATGGAAGAGAGAGAAAATTCTAAAGTGAGACAGGCTGAGCTGAAGGAAATTAGCATTTTTTTCTATAAATTTGTCAGAAAATTGCAGAAAGCAACTTGCTTTTTTCCATATTTGATATGCTTTCTGCTCAGATTGCTTCTCGCATAGTCATGGTTTTTGCCATGATTTGCGCTTGCGTGTTTGCTTATTTGCAGTTTTTGCTGCAATTCGCAATTGTACATTCGCGGGTTTTTTTGCCTCAAACCGTATTCGTGGATTGGGCGATTCGCAGGATCTGAGGGAGACCCGTAATCTGCAAATATGGAGGTAAGACTGTGTTAATACCCTGTGACATCTTTAAGATGTCACAATAATCCCCCGGAATTCACTGGGGGTCGGGTCTGGGCAGGTCCTGCGAGTTACAAAATCTGTGAAGATACCGAACCCATGAATTTGGTACTCCCTGCCTGTAGCCACGTACCCTCCACTAATGAGGTCTGGAGGGGCGGTCCTGGGAGTATGGCTTACACTGTAGCACCACTTTAAAGTGGAGGAAGTGCCCTTTGGTGCTTCCCAGCTGTGAAATCTGGGGTCCGGGACATTCTGCACACGTGTGCGGTCTCACAACTCCCTGAAAATGCAACAGCAATTAATTGAATACATGGATATGCGAGCCGCGAACATGCGAGGATCACTGTAGTGAAGTCTGGGCCTATAGGAAGATTTATTAATGACAGCAGTGAGCTGCGTCATTCTGGTAATGACTCCACAGAAGACATTTAGGTTGCAAATGGATTATGAGTTCAAATTATTCTTAGATTATATGTGTATTATTTAAAAAAAAAACAAACCTCAACTTAACATGTGATGTGTTTAAACCTTAAAATACTCATATACTAAAAGCCTTATTTTAGGGTCTGTTCTTGCTGTCTGAATCTGCAAATTAATGTCAACATGTTTATATGGAGTAGAAAAGTTTAGTAGAAAATATGTCAAGTAGAAATATATAAAGGAGAGAGATCTGAGGAAGTATGTAATTCTGCTGAGTAAGTGGAAGCTGTTCAATTTTAATATGCTTAAGCAGCTCATGCAGCAATTCTGTAATGGTGTGCAGACAATTTGTATAGCTCAGTCTGTTATTTCACTCTCATAACTTGCTTCAACTTGTAACTGTATTATGAGTGGCTTTTATTCATCAGCAACTGAAGCATTAGACCTCATTAGGCCCTTTAATAAGGAAGAAACAGATATGTATGGGTATGACATCCAACTCTTGCATAGTGGGTTTTTTTTCATGGGTCCCTTGAATTAGACCACTTCTTTTATCTTCTTTCATCTTACCTCTCTGGCTCAATAAAAGCCTGGCATCTGATATGCTTCTTACAGTTCTGGTTAAATCTCCTGATGGTTTCTGTAGGCTTCTTTTGTTTTGATTCCTTTGGGAAGAAATCTCAAAAGTCCATCTCCTGATATCCCTCTGCCTTCTCAGCAGGGGAAATTGCCACACATATTCACTAAATGCACAGTTCCTGCATCAAATCTTTGAAAGATGCACGAGAGGGTAATCATACATAGGTTGACAGGCACTCAGTGCCCTGGCATGCAAAAGATAAGATTAGGCATTGCATCTTCAGGAAAAAAGTCTTTAAGACTGAAGACAAAATCTGAGGATAGTTGATCAAGGCTACATGCAAAGCCATTGTTCATCCATGACACTATAGGTTGGACTTCACTCCAACCCAAAAATATGGCAGGAGTTTACATCTGGCTAAGATGGAGGGGAATACTGGGGGAGCAGGAATATCTTGTGTTGAAAGCATGCAAAATATTTGGAGTTTAAAAAAATGCCAAGGAACAGCACAACCCCATCAACCAAATAAAACCCCAAACCACTACCCCAATCCAAAATCCTAAACCCCACAGAATACCCAACCCACCCCCCCCTTTAAAGCTTTACATAGCCTTGAGGAATGAGATTATCATATCTGTGGTGGAGAACCTGCACCAGTGGAGCTTTTAAGACTAGAATCTAGACCTGATGAGCACACTGAAAGGAGCTGACTTCTCTCTTTGTCTTTCTGATTAATACAGTCATACCTCAGTTATTTGTGCTGTCATATTCACATCTTCTCATATTCGTGGAAATTTTTCCTGCAGTATTTACTCAATTATTCACAGCTGCAGCAGGTGGCTCCAGCCAGCCATGCCAGGAGTCAGGAAGTCTTTAACTGTAACACAGGGACCCATGTGGGGCCCTATTCCGGCTGGGGCAGCCAGCCTGGACTTGCCAGCGCATAAGTGCATATGCAGATATTCATAGCCTCAGACAAAGCACTCCTGCCAGTGCTAGCTGCTGGAGTTAAAGGGAAAAAAAACCCCAAATCCCATGTTCCTCACTGCTGTACGGAGCCCGAGATGTTACAGTGTTGCAAAGTTGCTATATTTCTGGCAATAATTTGCCATATTAATATCTGACCCGTATTAGTGGATTAAAGGATTTACAGGACCCACGGGAGACCTGTAATCTGCAAATATGAAGGGATGACTGTACTTCTATGCACTTGCTTTAGGGACATCCCAAAATTCTCATTTGAGTCATCTGTAGATCTAAACCTACCCTCCTTCAATTTAAGACACATTCCTTCTTGTCCTATCGCTACCTCTCCTTATAAAAAGCCAATTTCCAGCTTTTTTGTAGGCCCCCTTTTGGCACTGGAAGGTGCGGTAAGTTCTTCCTGGAGCATTCTCTTCTCCAACCTGAACAGCTCCAGCTTTCTCAGCCTGCCTTCATAGGAGAGGTGCTCCAGCTCTCTGATCACCTTTGTGACTCTGCTCTGGACCGACTCCAACAGGTCCAAGATGCAAAGCTGGGAGCCAACTTTTAACTTTTTGAATGTTCTTGGTTCTTAAAACTGTGATGCGAAGTCCAGGGTTGTTTTGTATTTCAGTCTAGAGACAAACCAAGATGCACTCTTACTTCAGCCTACCGATGGAGGTAATTTAACAATCTTCTCTATGAGCAAATCACTTCTGGAAAAAGTCATGTAAGATTGGTGCTACGCAGTGGGAAGAACCCTCCCTCAGGCTTTTCTGACTCAGAACTGCTTTCATTTGAGATTTTTCAAATTTGGGGATTTGATTCACTTTTTGTCTTTGTTTTGGTGTCTGTTCTGTCCTGTTAGTTCTGATTATTGTAAGGTCTTGTCCAGAAGTGCAGTTTTAATCTTGAAGTCTCCTATAATGACTAAATTCTACTGATTTTTTTTTCCTACTCCCCCCTCCCCACTACCATTTTCATCAATCCAACCTACTTATGATCGAGACCTCTTCTATGTAGTATCTCATCATCTTTGTGCCACCCAGGCTACTTGACTCTCTTCCTAAAAATAGTATTTTGAGAGTGGTTTTAACTGTAATGCAGAATTTGAGATTTGTATCTTGATTTTATACTGGTTTGCACACTGATTCAGAGATGCTTCTCTGAAGAGGAATTGTTCTGCCTGTTACAGAATCGAGTATTTCTTGCTTTACCAAAGGAAGTCGGTAAAATAGGAGTACACTAATCCCTTGCTACTTAGCGATTCACCATTTGTGTCTTCAGTACATCACGTGGTTTTTTTCCCCGGCTTTACTGTATTTACTGGCTTTACCGTAATTCCTGTATTTACTTATCGCTACTTAGTGTATTTCTCTTATCATGGCATCTTTCTAGAACTGCCCCCCCCACAATGTTTGAGGGATTACTGTATTGTAGTTATAATGTTGACAAGATGAAAAGTTGCATAGTATGTAGCACACTCATACCTGTGTCTAACACTTTTTCTTTTTTCATCTCGATTTCCAATTAAGAATGTTCTTCTCGCTGGTGGGACTGCAAATTACGCATTTGCAGTGTTTGCCATAGGAGGAATGAGTCTTCCAAGTGAGTTTAATGTGACTTTTGCTATTTCGTCTGGGTGTAGTGTGGATGGCAGGGAAATGCCAGTTGAATTACATGCTGCATTCCACCGGCTATCAGCCTTTATCTTACTCTTGTGAATATTCTTCCAGTGGAAGCGCGTATCTATTGGTCACTTATGAAACTTGGCGATATGAAGATATGTATAGCTGCAACACTGAATCTCCCGCTAACATGTGAAATGTTACCCTTTAATACAGCTGCACGGCAGGTTGCCAACTGTGGGAGGGTAGTGCTTGAATATCTTGTACTAATAGAGATGACAACAAGAAATACTGGCTTTTGATGGTCCTTGTTGTTCTGCTGAATGGGTCCATATTTTCAGATGAGCTACTGCCTTAAAAATTCAACCCAGAAGTAAAGAGATGTTTTAGTAAATACAGTCATACCTCGCTGCTTTGCGACC
>WEKX01022110.1:79311-107208 GCA_013390025.1 Pitta sordida | reverse complement strand
CCACCCTAAACCTCCCCTGGCAAAACTTCAGGCTATTCCCTCAACCATTGTCTGTGCAATTTGAACATGTAAACAATCTGAGAACTGACATAATCAGTGATGACTTATTTATAAAGTTGCGTATTTAGTTTTAAAAGCAAATTAATAATTTTGTAGTGTATTTGCCATTTATTTAATTTTATAAATATGTTTTTCTGTGCATAAAGTAATACAGTATTTTACTAGGAATAAAAATATGTTCATTATCCATGAAATAACATGTTGAGCATGGCTGCAATGATACCATCTATGGTGATTAATTTAGAGATCTGATGAATAGTTCTTAGAACTTAAATTCAGCCAGTGCCTAAATTTTCTCTGGTGCAGAGTAAAAGACATTTCCAGAAGGTGATTCCAACCACAAATTTTCTATGCTTAAAGCTGTATTCCATTTAGACATGTTGCTGTATTTGCATTTTTTATTATCTTGATAGCAAAAATAGCCTCCTGTTTTTCTTTTCTTTTACACAATTATGAGTTATAGCATATTAAAATTACTGATTATAGAAAGAACAAACTCCTCACAAACAAATTATCAAACACCCAGAGGATATGAACTAAGTTCAGCTCCAAAATTAGGCAGATATGTATGTGATAACACTTACCCAGCTGAACATGGAAATTATTGATGATCTGTCAGGTGTTTGGAGAATCAGTCAGTTTTATCATGCCAGACATCTTTTGAATTGTGACAGTAGTAAGGAGAAACAAGGATCATTTTCAGCAACTATCTCAGTTTAGGCAAGCCTTAGACACAGCCATCTTGCCACTGCAATAAATCAGTTGCATGACTACTTTCAATTCACTTCGTAATCAAGTAAGTACCTCCTAAAATTTAAGCATGCAAGTAGTCAAAATCAAATCATATCATATCTAACGTGATGAAAACTTTAATTTTTCATCAAAATAGGATCATAATCCTGATTCTTGTAAGAACGGTATGTGTTACAACTGCTTAGAATAGAGATACCTTTCCTACTCGATTTTCATCACTTGTAAAATTTACTCTTTCATCTACTTTAAAATATTTCAGGTTTTTTATTGCTTTTTCCTAAAGAAGAAATATCCATGATATCCTTGGCAAGCTGAGCTACCTGCTACTAGTTTGATCATTGCTCATTCTAGTCTATGATCCATCCTTGTTTACTTCATTAACTTAAAACTTATCTACCTAAAAGTTACTATGTCTTTATTGTTACCAAACAGCATAAGTTAAACAACTGGAAATGTTAAACTTAATAACCCCTTCTTGCACTGCAATCCACAAGCATGGAAGATAGCTATAACGACTTGTGTGATGATGAAAGCCAGGAATTTGACTATACATTTTTTTTTAAATGTTCAGGTTATAAACTACATGCTACTGTGACTGTAAACTTGTGTTAATTTTAAGCAACTTTTTTCGTATATAGTAGATATTTTTGTCTTTTCTGAAATGAAATTCAGAATGAATTTCAGAATTTCTGAATGAGTCTAAATAATTTGTTGTATAGTTTACATCAAACTCAAGACTTCATGAAAATGCAGAAAATTTCTGTATATGGTTTGTTAAATGTCACTGTCATTTTCCAGCCATTTCTGTGCTCTATTGACTATTTGAGTCAGAAGTAATTAAATAGAGTCCTCCAGTCAAAGAGTCAGACAGTAATACCTAATTGATAAACATTACAGTAATTGACTCACTGTATATCACAACCAACCTTAGAAGCTGAAATGGGTGTAAAAGTACACATATAAAATCCTTTTATTTTAGCAATTACCAGTAAGTCTGTGAAAGATATTTTGACTTTGGAACAACAAATAAGTCTTCTAGCAAAAACCTGACTTTTGATAATTGAATCTGTCCATTGTTACTTTTGCATTTTGTGTCTAGTTTTTTTTCTAATATCACACTCAGCTTTGCTAATAATTTAATGGTGATTTTAAACTTTATTCTTTATAAGCTTCCCTGTAATGTCACATGCTTTTATATCCAAAAGCACATGTCCCTTTTTGTTAGAGCTCTCCTCTTCATTCAGAAACACAGTGGCTGACTTTGCTTCATTTGACTGTATTTTAAACTTATTACCCAATTTTTCGAAATAACAATGTAAATCCTTTTTTACATCATTGCCTTATTACTCATTATTTGTTGTAGTACATGTCTATATACAGTGATCCCCCAGAATTTGCTGGGGTTCGGGTCTGGGCAGGTCCCGCAAGTTATGAAATCCGTGAAGGTACCGAACCCATGAATATTCAACTACTCCCTGCCTGTAGCCACACACCCTCCACTAACAAGGTGTGGAGGGGTGGTCCTGGGAGTGTGGCTCGCACTGTAGCACCTCAATAAAACAGAAGAAGCACCCTTTGGTGGTTCCTGGCCGCAAAATCTGGGGTCCTGGACATTCTGCGCACGTGCGCAGTCTCACAACTCACTGAAAATCCAACCATGATTAATTGAATATGCGGATATGCGAGCCGCGATTATGCTGGGGATCACTGTATATTGGAAAATCCAAAGTTAAGGGTTTGTTGAGTCTGGGGAAAAAAAGGCTTAGGGAGACCTTATCACACTGTATTTAAAAGTATTTAGAAGGGTGACTACAAGGAAGATGGAAACTCCCTTTTTGCCAAGAGTCACATGGAAAAGGGATGGGCTAATGGGCGGAAGTTAGTCCTGGGGAGATTCCAATCTTTTGGGGAAATTTTGCACAATGAGAACGCAGCCACTGGAATAATCTCCCCAGGGAAGTGGTGGATTCACCAATATGAGACACTTTTAAAGTTCAACTGAACAGGGTGCTGGGCCATCTTGTCTGGACTGTGCTTTTGCCAAGAGATGATCTTTGAGATCCCTTTCAAACTGGTATTCTATGATTAAAAGGGGGTTTGTGATTTATAATCTTATCAAGTCGTAAGAGTGGATTAACGCATACAGGGGAAACGCAAACTGACCTGTGACTCTGCAAACTTATAGCTTTGATTAGCTAATCAAAAACTACATACAATTCTTCATCAGTATTTAATAATTTTGTCTGGCTGTTTAAGTCCGCATGATGCTCTGTATCTAACAGCAAAATCTCAGTAAATATTTGTTTTGAGCTGGGAGGGATGTGTTCATTTGGACTGTGTCGACCACACAGAGTTTCACTGGTTTCAGTGCTACTCAATACCAGACTCCAGACTCTCTAGATTAATTAGGCAAGATGTTTTATGAAAAGAGTTATTGCTGGTTCTAATTAAACTTTGGAAGCTTTTCACAGGATTTTTGACACTTTATCCACTGCTTATTTTTAAATAAACTAGTCTGTTGCTTATTTTCCTACATACAGAAATGTTCCCATCTTTCAGGACGATAATTACTTAGCCAAGCTCTTACAGAAGCTTCAGTTACAGTGTTATTAGATGAATAAAAGAATGTCCTCACACATTGATGTCAGGCTTCCTTGAATTGAGACATTTGGTTTACAATTTTTTTTCATTATTTTGAAGTATGCTCTTTAAATATTGTATTAAATTTCTCAGATCAGGGAGCTTACTCAGACTTCCTTCTAGTAAAGCCAAAGAGCCTAACTTGGTAAATCTGATATTTCCTTCAAGGGTTGTTCCACTTTCATCACTATCTTTTCAACAAAATTATTTTCTCCATTTCACCTTGTCTCAGTTAAATTCTGAATAACACATCAGTTATTCCGCATGCTGAGGCAGATGTTTCTTTAGCAGGAGACTATACGCTTCAGTGGTTCAGATTCCATGTTATATGTTCTGCTTACTTTTTCTATTACCTTTCTCAGAAACAGTTTTATTGTGATCATGGGACCAAATATATGTCCACTCAGAATATAGATCTATTAGCGGTTATTAGCATTATCAGTTATTATCTATTAGCAGTTCAAGACCTTACACTTCAGTTATTTTGGTTTGTTGTTGTGGTATTTATACCTTCATTGAGAAACAGAGTATCTGATGTACACATTTGGATTCCATCTTTAGTTTTTCTTGCTTTTCTTTTTGATATCCTGGGTACAACTCATGTCATGTCCTGTGTACTACTCTTTTTTTTTAATTCAAGTTTGTGCTTTAAGTAAAACCAACTTTTATGTTTATAGAGTTTTTTACATGTTCCTTTTGCTACATGGCCACGATGTTTACCATGTCCTTGGTTCCTTTTTTTCTATTTGCTAACAGACTGTATAAGTGAAACTCCAGTTTCCAAGCTGTTGGGCTGCAGTATGCCTGGTAGTGCAACACTGATTGTAGAATTTGGAGAATTTTTTTTTAAATTGTAAACCTGTTTAATCATTATGTAGGATTCACAGCTATGAGTGGGAAATTAAGACTTTTCAAGTGCCTCTGGGCATCCCACATGAGGTGGTTGAGCTTTCAGTGCAGTTCTGAAGACCATCACCCTATGAATACTAAAAAATAGTGTATTCTAATTAAGAAATCCTGTATTTTGTAAGTACCTGGAGGAGGATTTACAAAAATGGACAAGCTTAGACACTACCCAATGATGGTGTTTGCCATGTAAGGAATTTCAGAAATCTGTGCAATGATAATCTGAACCATAGTCCAATTAATACCCTGTTGCAAAATCAGTTCAATAGAGTTGACAACAATGATGACAATGCTTGCTCCTATTATGCCAGTACCAAATTGCCTTTACCTAGGTATTTTGTTGGGATTTTTTTTTCCCTTAACTTTTGCTGTGAATGTAAAAGAGACAGCAAACCTCCAGCCCCGCTTGGAAGATAGACTCAATGTATCACTTTCAGAAACTCTGTGATGTGCTGTTAGAATTAATAATCTTGGGAATGTTTAGAGGTGCTTTTTGTTCAAGACTTGTAAGTACTGTACAGCCATATTTTTATTATTTATAATTGGCATGTCATATGTTTTTTTCAGTTCCGCATTTAATTTAATGTCTAATATACACCATAAAAAGATGTTTATGTAGGTGCATATATATTTATGTACGCATATATGCAGGCACATATATATACATTTCCAATCCATAGGAATGTGCACAAACTAGGTTAAGATAATAGTCATTTTGCTTATTCTACTTCCATGATCCTTAAAAACTGAATTATCTTTTCCCATATTTATATCTCACTCTTAAATACTGCTGGCCTTTAAACAAATTATAGTTATTGAAAGATGCAAATTGGCTAAAGTCTCAGTGAGGAATGACTTATGTATTTGTTTGCACAAAACCCTTTGAAAAGAGAAAGGGATCTGGGTTTTGTTTGATATATGGTGGGATGCAAAGAATCCCTGGTATTTCAGAATTCCTTGTGCACTGACCTAGTCATAACAGTTACACATTTCCAGACTAATAATTCTATTGAGAGCCAGAATAGGCTGTCTTTATTATTAGTCATTCTCAGTGTTCTACATTTGATCTCCATTCAGTTTCCTATATATATTGACTAACTAAATCACATTGTTACTGGCAGTTTGCCTGAGGCTGCTTTTTGGCTTGCCCTCTCATTTTTGAAGATGTGGAGATTCCATGTCTTAGCACACTTAGCATACCTGTTTCAAATGTGTTTTTATCCAGCATGACCATCTTTGCTCCTGGTTCAGTTTTGCCTTTTCCTCTGTCCTTGCTTTAATATAGACTGCTCCTCAACTCTTCTTAAGTTTTTATTCATTTGTCCACTGCACTGCAAACTTCTACTGCTCAGCTAAGTAAAACTGAGGGATGCCAAATATTGTTCCTCTTTGAAGGAAAGCTCCATTTGAGCAGTGAAAGTATGTGCTTATCCACTGCTTTCTTCTGGTCTTTTCTTTCTCATGATTTACAGTTCTACTTCTCTTTGCCAGCTAGTTCAAGTTTTATTACTGGACAAAAGACCAGGGACAATCCTTCTTCTTAAATAGCTTTAGAGTCTGGTAGACCCGTCAGTCCCTGAATTCAGCAGACTCAGATTATGCCTGTTGTTTATGCATATATTCTTCATATGGATGCGGGAATAAATATAACCATCTTAGAAACCAATGATAAACTTTGTGAGTGCGCCATCCATGCTATCATCTGGTTAGTTAGTCAGTGAACAAGACATCATTGATCTGTTTGCAAGCCTGCAAGTTGCAAATAAAATCGTTTTTAATCATATTAAAATATTTTATAGATGATTCAGCCCATGTTGGAAATTAGAACCACTGCTTCTCTCAGCAGGAAAGGGTAGACATTAGACATAGATATTTTTTTTCTTTTCTTTTCACAGAACAGATTATAGATAATTATGGTACATTAACAAATGCAAAAAATGGAGAGTCATATTTAAGGAAAAGTAGAAAACAAGTTTTCATTTTGGGATAATTGGAATTGTATTGACATGCAGTGATATTAACAGGTTTTTTCAGGTAATAGATTACTTACAGTGAGAGTGCAAATCTGGGTATTTCTGTGTGTAATATGCTCAGAAATAAGTATGAGAAAAGCATATCAATGGGTTTTTGTTCTAGTGAGAAGACTTCCAATCACTACTTTTTTGCTATACAGCAGAGACAGATAAATATTGTAAATGAAAAAATATTTTTCTGCAAAATTATAATTTGTATCCAGGGACAGATGACTGATATTGAACTTGATGTTGTTTTATAAATGAGTTATCAGATATATTGTTGTTTATTGTTATTACATCTGTCTTAATATTTGTTTATTTTAAAGGCATTTATTACTATATCAAGAAGTATTTTTATTTTAGTGTTAGCAAAAGAAGTTGTAGCCATTGCTTTTAAAATAAAAACTTCTATTTTCAGGTCACTGTGATGTTTTCACTGAACTGACAATATACATTGTATTTCAGGAGAACTCTGTGAGGAGAAGTTAGATTTCTGTGCTCAAAACCTGAATCCTTGCCAGCATGATTCGAAGTGTATCTTGACACCCAAAGGATACAAGTAAGTCTAAAACCAGCTGGATCAAAATCTGTATTTTTGCATCCTGCTTATCATTTTCATCACTTCTTTGTGTTATAAATGAAGCAAGTTCTGTTCTCAAAGTACTAATTTTGGTTATGTTTAAGCACTATGGCAGAATAGGCCATTATTTTCATGTAGAACTACATTATTATCTTAAGTACGTTTTACTCAATTTTACTGATCATTAACAGTTCTAATTCCAACCAGATTTTAGACAGAAAGACAGGATAGTCTATATGATGGTCTGTACAAAACCCTGCAGGAGCTTGGGCAGTAGGAATAATTGACTTTAATTGAAGTGGAATAATTATACTCCTTTTAGAGAATTGTGAAAGAGATTATTAGGAGAGCACACTGGAAAGTATAAACTAAAGAAGTCCATCCCCAAGAAAACTAATCTTTAATTATACCATATCCTTATCGGAATTAATTAGTGTGGGCAATTTAAAGTTGTGTGAATAGGCTTGAGGTTAATAAATACAGCAAACCTTCAGCTTGGAATTGTTCTCACAAGTACCTGTTTTATGCACAGCATGCTTTTTTACTAAAATCATACTATTTATTATCTTTCCTACTACTTATGAAGAGAAGTCTTATTTAAAATATGCCGAAGTATCAAATACATTAAATATTCAATTGAACATGAAGTTGATAGTTTTCAACCAGAACATAGAAAAGTTGTTGAATTTCTGTTGTTGTGGATTATGTTTACTTTTTTCATGTCACTTCAGTAAACCTAATTAAGCATCTTTATTGCTTAATCTTTCCTATTCCTTTCTGAGATTTCCAAACCGAAAATAGCACATGCAGTAAACTTCAAGAATGTATCCCAGTCGGCTTTTCAATCGCATGCTTTATATTATTTTTTCACTTTTCTTACTCCTATATGTTGTTGAATAAAAAATAATGCATATTTGATTGAAGTACTTAAAGTTACATGGCTATTTAAAATCTCTCCTGCCTGTTTAGAGAAAAGAATACTAGAAGAAATAACACAAGGAGGGAATCACCAGGTCTAATGAAATAAATTAAAGACATCTTAATGCTGTTTAAAAAAGCAAAACAGAAAATATGTGGATGCATTGATTTGTAATCTTTTCCATTAATTTTTCATGGAATTCTGGGAATTCACTCAATCTACTATGTTAGAATTCCATGAAAAAATGGAATTTTCATTGCAGTAGCAATGAGAGTTACACATGGCAGGGGAAACAAAACAAAAAACCAAAACAAACAAAAAAAGCCCGCCTAACAAACAAAAACCATTACAAACTGTCTTGAGGATAAGCTGTTTCTGGTTCAGTGGAGGTTCAGGGAGGGCAGGTAATATGTTTTGAGTCTTCTGTTAATTCACTAATTATGGAGTTATTTGTAGTAAATTAGATTTGAGGAACTTCAAGGGAAAAAAATTATGTATAACCTTCCAGCTGTAAAAATGGACCATTGGTCCATTCATAGCTGTTCAATTGACAAAGAAAATAACCATCAGTACAATGTAAGCTTTGAATTATTTGTCTCAGTTTCACCAGCTAAGCATATTGATTATGAATAGTGTTTTCACAGATTCACACAGTATCGCACATCTAACATCTAACATTCAGCCACATACAAAGTCCTATAACACTCAGCATTGCTCATGAATTCCAAGAACTGTCAAAATTATTCATGAGGGCTCTGTAGATTTAAACCACAATTCTTCAGTGTAAGATCTGTAAATATGTTTAACCAGCAAACCCCTATTCATTAGTTACATAGACTCCCCATACAGTAATATGATTAAGCTACAGTCTATACACACACAGTCACATTAATACCTTTTTTCCATGAGTTTTAAAAAATGGAGTATGTAGTTCCTTAAGTTTGTCATAATCACACTGCATTGTTAAAAAGAACTATGCTATCTCATTTGCTTTCTTGTTTTACAGATGTGATTGCACACCTGGATATGTAGGTGAGCATTGTGATATTGATTTTGATGACTGCCAGGACAACAAGTGTAAAAACGGAGCACAGTGTACTGATGCAGTTAATGGATATACATGTATTTGCCCAGAAGGATACAGGTGAGAGGGATCTGAAGATAGTACATACATGTTTGCCTTCTGTCAGAGTTGTTTTTTTCTTGGAAATACAGTGGTTTTTTTTGTTTTCATTTAGCGGCTTGTTTTGTGAGTTTTCACCACCAATGGTTCTACCTCGCACCAGCCCGTGTGATAATTATGAGTGTCAAAATGGAGCCCAGTGTATCATAAAAGAAAGTGAACCAATCTGTCAGTGTTTATCAGGCTACCAGGGTGAGAAATGTGAAAAGTTAATTAGTATAAACTTCGTCAACAAAGAATCCTATCTACAAATCCCTTCAGCTAAGATACGCCCCCAAACCAATATTACTCTACAGGTAAGTTTGCTTGTGTTGTGGATTCTCTTTTATGGAAAAGACACTTAATGACTTTTCATGATGTGGAAAACTACTCAAAGTTGTCATTGGCTCACTTAAAGAGTTTTGCACGGTTTGAGCAAAAAATCTACAAGGGTCAATGCAGTAACTCTATATTCATATTGAAGTAGATGGGAAGAGAAAGAATTTTTTCAGGTTGTCCTTCAAGAAGAAATTTTATAATGAAGTAATAGAATATGACAGTAGATTCAGAGACTCACTTAATACTACATTTCAATTTAATATTTAGTTTTTAGTTCTTTCTAAATGTTTCTTTCTTTTAACCAGATTGCTACAGATGAAGACAGTGGGATCCTGCTCTACAAAGGCGATAAAGATCATATAGCGGTAGAGCTGTACCGCGGTAGAGTGAGGGTCAGTTATGACACAGGATCATATCCAGCCTCTGCTATTTACAGGTGAACCTGGATGAAAAACATATCTAACTGAAACAAAATCTGTATTAATTCCTTATATCAAAGTCACATTTTTTAATAGATGGTTAGAACAAATATATGCAAATGAATGTATTGTTAGACGCTCAAAAATTCTTGTCAAAAGCTGAGATTTGGCTTGGCAAATAACTCTAAAGCAGCTGCGTCAAAAAGATAATGTATTATTTGATGCATTAAAACTGATTAAGAGTTAGCTTCCAGCAGAATATTTAGACATTTGTGTGAAGCTCACGTGTGGGAGTGAATTTTTTTTCCATGTATGACTGACAAATGATTTCCTAGTGTGTGGGGTAAATTGAACTATACTGCATAAGCAGCAATTGAAGGGAGGTTTCTCTTTTGTGTTAGGCAGTCCTATAATGTGAGACTTTTCTCTGGCAAGTGAAGAGAAAGCTAAAAACTTGATTCTGAAAAAAGGCAGTACCCTTGAAAAAGAAATGGGTTTTACTTCCAAAGTCATTAAGAGACAGAATTCACAGCTGTTTCTGGAGCATAATTTTTCAGGGATTTTTAAAGTCAAATTTCTCTGGTTTTCTGAAAAATTAGCGCTTCGATTTATGGGGAGATATTATTTAATTTCACAAGAATTTGCAGGCAAATATTGCAAGAGTGAGGACAAAGGCAACAGGCATCACTTCTAGGCATTGATTGCCCTCAGGTTGCTAAAAATACTTTAAGGAGTAAAGGGGAAGTGTTAAATCAATTTTTCTTGAATCTTCGTTTTGCTGTATTTACACCTTTATAGTTGCAAAAATTATATTGTGTGTATAATTGCTTTCTAGCGTTTGTAACAGTTGACACTGTTTTGCATTCTATTACAGATATTTCACTAAAAATAAATGATTTTTTAAAATTACTGCACTCATATGGCAGTATAAAATCGAAAGCTCAGGTTTCTATAGCAGGGAAACAATGCTAAACTTTGTTAGATAATAACACCAAGGGAACTGTGGTTTTAGTAGATTACTAAAAGCATTCCACAAGAAAAAAATCATGCCTATAAAATACAATGTAAAGTTGTTTAGAAATAACATACCCTTCTCCAATAAGCACCTTAAGGATGTTTAATTTTTTTTATTTAATATGTATTTCATAGGGTTTCCATGAAATGGTTTAATGTGGAAATAGTATATCTATTTTAAATGTAGACATTTTTGTATATTAAAAATTGGATTTGACTTTACAAGGGATTGAAGTATCTAACACAAATTTAAAATTGCATGAAATGTTCACTTTTTCCAATGACTACAGTTCAAAATAATATTATTCCTCTTTTCTATCTGGCATAGGGCTAAAGAAAATTTTTTTTTTTCTGGAGTTTAATTATTTTTGTTGCTTTTCTTTTTGCTATTTTTTATTGATACATCTGTCTGAGAATAAGAAGCAATAGGAATCAGGGTCATATGTAGTTTCTAGTTATTTTGGCTCCCGTTTGTTTAATCTACTTCTTCCCATTCAAAACATATATTTCCTTCTAGTAAATTTAATGCTTTCTCCAGCATTACTGAAATATAATAAATATTCCTAATTCACACTTGTCCCTTTTAGTTTTCTAGAGAAACATTGGAAAACATTACTCACACAGGTAAATTAAACACCATAAATATGGGAGGCATTAATAACAAAGTAATCAATTCACGAACAGTCCCAATTAGGTTAGTGTTATAAAACAATTAGAAGCGTCTCCCCTACATAGTTGACTATCTCTTTTGAATTATGTGACAAATGAAGAATGTGGGCGCAGTGAAGCAAGGGATGTTAAAGGTAGTGAGGTGTTACAATGTGACACGGTTTAGTGAAGCAAGTACACGCTTGTAGTATTATTATTGTTGTTGCTATTATTATTAACCCCCATTTCCTTTGGAATAACCGTGATGATGAATTTCTGAGAACTTCGATGCAATGGTGCAACTGTAATGTAGGCTTCTGCCCCTGAGGAAAGGTTGAGGGGATTCCTTATCTCTCTTTACAACTATTTGAAAGGGGGTTGTGGCCAGGTGTGGGTCAGTCTCTTCTCCTAAATAACAAACAATAGGACAAGAAGAAATGGCCTCACATTGTGCCAGGTGAGGTTTAGATTGGATATTAGGAAACATTTCTTCATGGCAACGGTTGTCAAGCATTGGAACAGGAGGCCCAGGGAAGTGGTGGATTCACCATTCCTGGAGGTATTTAAAGTGTAGATGCGGCATTTAAGGACATGTTTTGGTGGTGGACTTGGCAGTTCTGCCTTAATAGTTGAGCTTGATGATCTTAGACGTCTTTTCCAACCTAAATGATTCTGGTTTTGTAATTCTGTGTTGAGAGCCATATATACAATTCTACATTATTATATATGTTAGTGCATCTATTGATCACTGTACAAATTATATATTATATAATTTCTATTTCAGGCTCTAGAAATGCATATTTTGTACCACAGGATCTTTTACATGTTATACTTTAATCTCTTCATCATTTCAAGTTCCTATCATTTTAACTCCCTAAGACCTGTGATATCTCCTGCCCTTTTTAAGGTCTTTATGTTCTTTTCATCTATTCATTGCCTATTGTCTTTCTTTACCTTTGCTACCTATTAAAGCTGTCTCCTGACGTGTTTCCAGTCTTTCCTTCAGACCCTCCCTTGGATTTCTTTCCTCTTTTCCCTCCCTTTATTTTTTTCTAAGACAACTAAGTCTGATCACAGAATGATCACAGAACATTCTGAGTTGGAAGGGACCCACAAGGATCATCGAGACCAGCTCTTAAACGGCACCACTGCCTCTGTGGGAGGGCATTCATCGAGACTCTCCCGCGTGAGAGGCAGGAGCACTCACCACTGTACTAAAGTGGATTTTCAGTGGATCATCTGCTTTAAAAGCTGCTCACAGACATAATCTACATTAACCTATTAATTTGCTTTTCCTTTTCTCTATTTTGTAATTCTCAGCCTCTTCCTTGACTCAATTTTCAGTACTGTTTTCCTTAAAATCCACCACTGTCCATTACTGATTGTAACTATTACTGGTGCTGTCCTACCTCTTTCTTTTCCGTCTCTGTCAACCTAGTTTTTGCTTCTTATGAATGAAAACCACACTTTTTCTTTCTCTGTCCATGTAACCTTCCTTCTCTCTGAGTGAGTTGGCAGGCTCATCCTGCAAGTACTGCTGTAGTCGAGAAGTTACCACTAGGAAGGTGCTAATAATCTGTGTGCTGATATACAGCCACTGTTGACCAAGAATCTGGGGACCTAGCCCTGCAGTTTGTGCAGAATTACATGTGTTCAAGATCTCAATGCCTTGCCTCAGTGGATTTTCAGAAAAATGACAAATGGTTACTGCCAAATGTCCTGCAAAGTTGAGTTAATAGATCCATAGAATGAGAGTATGTTCCCTTCAGTTTAAGAAACTACAAATCTGTTTAGAAGAATAAACGTAAGTTTTCTGCACCATTCAGTATGGAAAATTTTAGAAGAAACAGTTCAAGTTTATCAGAATTGTAAATAGCTAAAATAATATTCTGAAATAGTGTCATAGGTTAACTCTGATATGCAACGAAGTGCCATGCAGCCACTCACTCACCCACTCACCTCCCCTTCCACCTCCATTGGGACAGGTGAAGAAAAAAAGAAAAAGTCAGAAAAATCATGAGCTTACATAAAACACTTAATTTTATGAAGAGTATTATCTTCATGCCAAATAGATCCAGTACAAATAGTTGATGAATTATAAAACAAACAAGTTAATGAATTATTTTTTAACAGTGAGATATGAAGATGACAAAAGAAGATTTTAGTTCGCAATGTTTAAGAACGACGATGTTTAAGACCAGTTTGGTAACGGGATAGATAATTTGCAAAGTAAGATGGAAAGTTGCTTACACTGCGAAAGACTAAAAGTAAATTAAAAAGCTGAGAAGTTTATCAAGGGTTTTAGAGATTTCATTAAGGAAGTGAAGATTCATGTATAGGACAGGGAAAAGAGTAAGACAAGTTGTATTCTCTTGAATAATGATGATATGCTGAAACAGAGGCAAAAAAATCCCCAAATCTCAAAACAGAAAAACCTCAGCCAACAGAGAGATTCAAATAGAAGTTTTGTAACATAAATGACAGTCAAAAAATTGTGTGTAGCAAAGGAGTCAAATGGGACCTGTAAAGCCTACAGAGTTTCTTGCAGTAACAACAAAACACTTCAAATGAGATGATTTAAGTGAATATGAAGATTCATATTCACTTAAATCATCTCATTTGAAGAATCAACAGTAACATCAGTCTAGTTGTGTAAAGTGAATGAGAACTGCTTTACCATTGGGAACATCCCACAGAAAGAGCCATCATCCCAAAAGTGCTCATCAGCCAATCTGAGAAGCAAGATGCGATGATGGCACTGCCAAGACTAATAAAAAATATTACTTCATTGGAAATGGTTATTTCAAAAAGTTGATCCACTTGTATTTTGTTCCCTTAGGATGTCCATTTCTAAATGTTAAATGTTTTTTATGCACAAGAGAAAAAAACATCCTTTTTCATTCTGTAAACTAGGTTTCATCATCTATTTATTGGAAATACTAGAATATTTTTTCAAAAATCCTTATTCTTCACAGAGTACCAGAAACCTTAAATCATTTTTTCTTAAAGCTTTTCATTAGGATCTATGCGCTCAGCTCTCATTTCTGCAATGGGAAATGGGCTAGAAGTAATGTAAGTGCATTAGCAGGAAATACTGCACAGATATGCCTTGTGTTTATTTCCCCTTTAATTTAAACCACCCTTACCTAGGAGGGCTCCTCTTTCTGCAGTAAATTTTTCCAGTAAAACCATTTAAACCAGAAGCTTTTAATAATCACTCTTATCAGAGACACATTCCCCTTACACATTGTATTTCATACATCCCTGGATTGACCTCTTGCTATAAAAATGCATTTTCTGTGTTGCTCTCTTTCTATTACGTACTATTGTGTGAAAAGTTGATAAGTTGTAAAATAACATTTCTTTGAAACTAGAACATTATCTTATGGTTTCTTGCTTCTTGAAATCAAGAAGTCGTATGCACTTCGATTTCTTAGCGCATTTATTTTCCTGGATTCATCGAAGTGTGTTAAATAATTTAATCATGGCATCTTTATTATTGCTTGAGCACAACAAGCAAACTTTTTAATACCTTGAATTAACCTGGGTCTTTAGGAATGGTGAACCCTGACTTGTCTCTTTCCCCCCACACAAGGTGGCAGTCCCCCTCCTGCCAACTCCCATAATGTGTTTATTGTGCCAGTGTCTGCTCTGTTGTGTGTTTGCACTTTCACGTAGAGTTGAGTTTATGTAAAGCTTGCACGCTGCCATGCAGACCTTTTATCCATATTGAGCAGAGGCTGTTCACATAGAGTAGGTAATAAATGGCTAAGAAGTTATTTAATGTGTCACAGCTGTAAATGACCACATGTGCTTCTGATCTCTTCCAGGACAAAACCAGTTAAGTTAATTAAAACATCACTAAGGACACTTTAAGCTAATTTGCTTGATTTTTGCCTTGAGATTTAGGGAAGCTAATCCCTTTCAGCTAGACTCCTTTCTCAATGGCAAGAGCTAACTGACTGTTCAGTCCAAACTCAGGCTATCATTCAATTGATTCATTTAAATAACTTTTTTCAAAGTCTGAAGCTAACTTATTTGGTGGTGCCCTGAAACAGCTAAAGGCTTGCATGGGAATGGTTATAACGTCTGGTCTCTGGAATACATCTTATTGTCATACCTTCCACGTAGCCATATATTCACCTCTTATTTCTCCAGTAAAAAATAGGCTTGAAGTTTTGCAAGTACAATGACATTTTCAATCCCAGAATTGGGTAATGGTACTCTTTCTTCTTTGATGTACTTAAACTGTGTCAAAGCACAGAGCAGTTAACCTGCATTTAAACCCTTGCTTGCGTAGATCCTGCAGTTGATAAGTATATGCACACATTTCTTGTACCTAGTAACATGAGTAGGCTTGTCCTTATACTGCATAAGCACCGTGCTTGAAACAAACATTTTCTACTTGACTCCCTTCAGGCATTCTCCTACTAGTGAGTTCATAGCTTGTTAGTAAGCAGAAGGATATAGTATACGTTAAGCAAGAAAAAAATTAATGCAATATTCATATTCACTGTACTAACCAGAAGCTGGACACACAGAAGTAACTGTGTCCAGTAAAGATAACAGATTACTTTATTGCTAGCGTCAGTGGAGCTCTCTGAACCAATGTCTGGCTGGACTAAGGTTAGATGTAGTTCCATATTCCATGAAACAGTAAATTAATGTATCACTGGAGTAGATTCAGACCTTCATACTTGCAAAATATGTAAACCTAGTACTTTGCAACATGTAGGACACACACAGGCACACATGCAAATATGATCTTGAAATAGCAGAATCATCAAATGGTTTAGGTTTGAAGGGATCTTTAACAAATCATCTAGTTCCACCTTCTTTGCCATGGGCAGGGATAACTTCCACTTAGGTTACACAAGGCCCCATCCATCCTGATCTTGAACATTTACAATAAAAAATCCACAAATTCTCTGGCAACCTGCAGCAGTGTTTCATGTTTACCCACCCTAATATTAAAGAATGTTTCCTTTTTGTCACTTCTTTTACTTCATAAATTCTGTCTGACCAAAATCTACCCTCTCTTAGGTTAAAACAGTTACCCCCAGTTACTAAAGACCTTGGTAAAAAGTCTCTCTCCATCTTTCCTATAAGCCCCCTTTGCATATTGAAAAGCTGCTATAAAGTCTCCCCAGAGCCTTCTCTTCTCCAGGTTGAACAACCCCAACTCTCTCAGCCTGTCCTCATAGAAAAGATGTTCCAGGTCTGTGATCATTGTTGCAGAAGAAGAGGGGTTATGTCAGCTTTTAGGCATGTGTGTGGATGTCTTTGCTTAAAATCGAGCTTTCAGGAGCCAAACTCCTGGAGAAGTTTTGTTCTGAAACTGTATTAACTCTTAAAGAGGAAGAAGGTAAAAAACTGTTCTGACCAGACCATCAGCTGTTTAATTTTAATGTTTATTTTGCAGTGTGGAAACAATTAATGATGGCAATTTCCACATTGTGGAGCTGCTAGCTATGGATCAGATTCTATCTTTATCTATTGATGGAGGAAGCCCCAAGATTATTACCAATTTGTCCAAGCAATCCACTCTGAATTTTGATTCTCCACTGTATGTAGGAGGTAAGAGGATCTTACTGCTTCTTACTAGAGGTATCATAGCTAACTTGCTCTGGTAACATGCTCTAATAAACACAGGGTAAGAGACTCATTCATTGAGATAACACTTTAAAATGAAACTTCAGCAGTTAATCTCAATAGTTTCAATTTTAACAAATAGTATGTCCTCAAACTGTACCTTTTGCTTTTTTTTTAATTGTTAATTTTTACCACTGTAAAATTATGTCATTTTCTACTGTTATTTAGCTTTTTATTATACTGACGAAGTGTGCTTAGCACTGTCTAGCTACATGAAAATTTAGTAATGCCTATTCAGAAAGTGTAGAATGATAGCATTCTGTTTTGCTCATGTTTTACATTCCTATTTCACTGCACAGGTGTCTGCAGGAAATGGTAGCAAGGTATAAAGCCATGAAGTATAATTTGTGTCTGGAGATGTTATTGCTTAGGGCAGATAGGAGTTAAGACACTAGGTAAGAAAGGAACCAACTGGACAGTTGCCTCACGACATGTTGCAGGGATTGGTTTTTGTTTGTTTGTTTTAAGAAGAAAGAGTTGTTCCAGTAAAACTGGTTGAGCTAAAAATATTTGAAAAATATTTGATCATTTGCTACAATTTCCTCTGTAGAGTTATGGATTCATGCACATTGTTTTAACCAGCGGTTCCTGTTGGAATCCTGGAGTGTGTAATCTAGGTAAAAGCTTGGGCCTCTTGACTGACCTCGGTAGCAAGTCTAAGTTCTTAGTG
This sequence comes from Pitta sordida, assembly GCA_013390025.1. NCBI lineage: Eukaryota > Metazoa > Chordata > Aves > Passeriformes > Pittidae > Pitta > Pitta sordida. The sequence goes on along the minus strand of WEKX01022110.1, from coordinate 89,431 downwards.
ATCAGAGATTCAGCGTGGTTTTTAAATACTGCTTATCTTCTATCAGTTTTGGTTTAACCTTATACTCCTACGGAAGCCATGGAAGGAGTCTCCATCTGATCTGTTCTTTCTGTGAAAAGAATACCTACTTTCTTTTTCATTTTGTCTAACTCTTAAGAACTCTTTTGTGTCTGAGAATGACTTTTTAGACTCAAGCATCGTACAAAAAATTATGCTACCAGTAGTAGATTTGTGAGATGCCTACTTTCTCTAGAAAAGGTGCTAGTTATCCTCTTTCTAAATACACAGAAAAACTCGGGATACTTTGATTTATGCCTAACTGAAAATAAAAACAGCTACTTTTGATCCCAATCAAGAATTGACTATTTCTCCTATAAAACTAGTACAAGCACCTCAGTTACAAGTGACAAGGAGTAACGACTTTTGTCTGAAAATTCACATTCTTCCCTTGAAACACTTTTTGGGGTTTTTTCAGATCTGTTCAGATTTTGTCATTGCCTCCTTCCATATAAGATGGGAGGAATTACAAGACGGAAGCCAATGCTAGCCATGATTTAACATACTGACAGAGAAAGGAATTAAAATTGTCAAATGTATTAGCTGCCTTTAAGATTGATTAATATCATGGATCTTCTAAGGAGGGTTGCTCTGTGAAAGCACATTGCATTTTTTCATGTCTATCACTTCTGTTGTTTACAGAGTATCCTTTGCCACATTTTTTTGGAAGAAGAGGTGGTCCTAGATTCTAAGAAGTCACTGGGTGATTGCTTACTTTTATTGTCAACATCAGTTTGTTTAATGACTGCTGAGGGCAATTGTACTACGTATTTGAAAGCTGAGCTTAGTGCAGAACAATCTCCCTGACTATTACAGGCACCTTTTGATGAAATGAGGCTTGACTGCCAACTATAAACATTTATTCTGGGCACATCTTTAACACTGAGATGATTTCTGACATATGGTTCTCTTCCTTGCTTCTTCATCTCGCAGATCTGTGTCTCCATTAGGAAAGTCATACTAATCTGCCTCATCATTTTCAAGCATCAGAAGAATAAATTTTGGAAATCTAGTGCTTTGATTCCTAAGAGCAGCAGTCTTTTTTATTGTAGTGCATATTCTTTAGAGAGATCCTATGTTTCTTCTATTTCAATTATCCATATTCATGCTCCAAGCCGACAATTATTTCTGCTGTCAGAAAATGTTGGTCCAAAATAGACCGAAAGCCAATATTAGAACAACATTATAACAAAATCAAGGAAATTGAAAACCCAGTAGTTTGATGTTCAGCTCTTAAGGTTTTCTCTTCTTTATCTGTGTTTATCTAATTTACCAAGTTATGATTTTTAAAATTTTTGAGATTTTTTATTTTCACTCTCGTGTCTTTAAATGACTCATTCTTTTGAGAGTCATTAAATTTTTTCTTATCCAACCGTACCTAGATTTTTTAGAGAATTTGATCACACATTTCGATCAGTGAAAAACTTAAATTCTCACTAGGATTTTATGCAGTATTTTTATCTTTGCCAAAGTCTTAGTTTGACACCTATACCATCACGGAGCTTACACTTAGTCTTGCCACTTTCCTGCTAAAATGGCATTTTTGATAAGCATCACCTCAGCTGGCAGTATGAAATTCAGACCTGACAGCAAGCTCTTGAATGGTGTGCACTATCATTCCCTTTCATTCCATCTCATTCCCTTTCTCTCTGCCTTCCCCCCATTTCTTTTTTTGGTTTTTAAGGGATTTTTAATGTTATTCTTGGGTCACAATATTTAGGTTGGTTTCGAAGAGGTAATTTAATATTATTTTTACCAAAACTGAGCTAATTGATTTATACTTTTTTTTTTTTAATCTTTTTCCAACTGCGTGGCTCTTTTTTGTGGTCAGAATATATACACCTGATATTTTTCAGTCTTTGTATAACAAATTTCAATAAATCATATTGAAAGCTCATGACTTTTTGTAAGAGGTCTTAAGGGATAATCTGTTTCTTCTCAAAAATTCTTCAAAGAGTCACAAACATCAGTGATACTTCACATTCTTCTCTTAGAAATCAGGGCATATTTTACTAGTTGAGAGTGGCCCTTCATTTCATAAATGTCCCTATTTCTAAGACAGGTAGCTGTTTCTCCTTTGTGCCTGTTCTGTTCCTGGCAGCTTCTAGAGTGAGATGCTAATTTTTACAGTTTTGCTGTATGACTATTATTTATAGAAGTTGTACTGTTTGCCTCATTGAGCCGTAATTTACCTGTAGTCAGGTTCAGTGACCAAAAGCTTAAAAGGGGGTGGGACCTACTTTCTTACATTGCCAAGAATAGATGTGAAATATTTGCCTGCATTGTTTCTCTGGCATTTCTTTCCAAACTGGAAAAGAACCTTTATATAAAAACTATCTAACATTTTGTAACTTGCTAGAAAAAGCAAAAAGCTTGTGTATATACTTGCATTGTGTTTCCAAGTGTCTTCGTTATCAGAGATTATGGACTAAAAGTTCTCTGAGTCATGTGTGGTATACCTTCTATTATCTGGTATCATGCATGCTTATATGGTTCCTAGAAATCAATCTAAATTTTCTGATACTTACAAGTATAACATCTAGTTTAGCATTGCATTGGTGTGTTTGGTTTTGTACACCTTTTATTTTTACAAAGGGTAATTTCAATGCATCTGTTCTTCTGTGAGACACTCCAAGCCATATGCCTAAACATTTGCGGAGTGTTGCTTTCAAGGGAGACAGCAACAAGAAGGGGCCTTGATGACTCTGTCTTGTCCCTGATTTGCAGATATGACAAGTAGATGTGAGGAAATGGACATCCATGATTGTTTGCAGACTGAGTTATTTAATATAATAGTTCCAAACCTATTCTACTGTAGTAGTTTGACCAGGGATAGATGCCAGGTGCACACCAAAGCTGCTCTATCACTTTTCTCCTCAGCTGGACACGGGAGAGAAAATATAATGAAAGCTCATGAGTTGAGGTGAGGACAGGGAGAGATCACTCGCCAGTTACGGCCATGGGCAAAACAGATTCAGCTTGAAGAAATTAATTGAATTTATTACCAATCAAAATCACAGTAGGATAATGAAAAGTAAAACAATTCTTAAAGTCACCTCCTCTCTCTCCTCCCTCCTTCTCAGGCATAATTTTATTTCCAGTTCTCTACCTCCTTCCCTCAAGCAACATAGGTAGGCAAGGCATGTGGGTTATGGTCAGTTCATCAAGTTGTTTTTGCTGTTGCTTCCTCCTCAGGGAGAGATGTCCTTCTCCTAATCTGATGTAGGGTCCCTCCACTGGGAGACAGTTCTCAACAAAATTCTCCAATGCGAATCCTTTCTGTGGGCTGCAGTTCTGCACACACTGCTCCAGTATGTGTCCCTTTTTTCCCCACAGAGGCAGTCCTTCATGAACAGGCAGCTCCAGTGTGGGTCCCACACACAACCACAAGTCCCAACAGAAAACCTGCTCCAATGTAGGCTCCTCTCTCCACAGTTCCCCAGGTGCTGTCAGGAGTCTTCTCCTACACAGGCTTCCCATGGGGTTGCAGTCTCTTTTTGAGCATCCACCTGCTCTAGTGTGGGGCTCCTCCATGGGCTGCAGGTGGATGTGCTGCCCTGTGGTCCTCCATGGGCTGCAGGGGCACGTCCTGTCTCACCATTATCTGCAAGACGGGCTGCAGGGAAATCTCAGCTCTAGTGCCTGGAGCACCTTCTGCCCCTCCTGCTTCACTGACTTTGGTGGCACAGAGCTGTTCCACTCACTTTTCCTCTCTGGCTGCAATTCCTTCAGCACAATAACTTGTTTGGTTTGTTTCCCTTTTTAGGTATGTTACCGCAGAGGTAATCACTGATTGGCTCCATCTTGGCCAGCAGCAGGTCTGGAGCTGGCTGGCATTGGCTCTGCTGGACATGGGGGAAGCTTCTGGAAGCTTCTCACAGAAGCCACCCCTGTGGCCACCCTGATAGCGAAACCTTGCCACACAAACCCAATACATTTCCTTAACTGATAAGATCAAAGATTAGGCTCCTCAACAGTATAGATACAATATTGTTCATTTCTATAATCACTGAAGCCTAGTACAAATGAAATTACAATAACCTCTGAATTACAGCTCTACTTCATAAGGTTGCACAGAGCTTCTGCATGACTCTTCATGCAGAAGGTAACTGCAGAAAATTCATAGACTCTTCATGCAGGGTAACTATAGAAAATTATTAGAAGTATTCATTTACATAGTTAAGGAGCAACTATGCAGAACATTGCCACTTTCTGTCATTATCTAAGTAGTAGAATGGAAATTGTTAATTTTGCCTAGTACTAAACCCATGCAGTTAATAAAAATATTTATTTTTAGGTAAACAGATCCTTTCCAATGCACTTTGATTTCCTCTGTTCATGAGTCTCGGGAGGTATTTAGGCATTTGTGTATTCCTTATAAGTAGTAATATCTTAAGGACTACCTATTGTAGGTATTTGGCAATAAGTAAAAAAAACCAAACAAAAAAACAAACAGAGGCTAGAAGTAGAAGAATCTTTGCATTTGCAAGAAAACAAGGTGTAATAGTAATGTTCCTTCTGAATTAATCTTAAAGGATTAACGATCATAACAGCATACCTGTATCACATATACCTACTGCTCTAATTACACCTGTAAAAAAGCATAGCTTATAACAGAGTTTATATTTTATCTTGAAAATGGTCAAGATTGGGGGCAGCTACACTGTCTAGAAATATATACAAATTAGTGTTGAATTATTGTTATTATTGACTGTTTTAGACTGTAACAGCGAACTATGAGCGGCTTTTAGTTTTATTTTATTAACCTGGTTTTGAGACATGCTGAACAAAAATATTTTTGAAAGTAATGTAACCTTGTCTGTTAAACATTTCTTTCCAAGAAATTTTCAATCGCAAAATTTCACATTTAAAATGTGTATACCATCTCCTGCTAAATTTTTCTGGATTTGAGTATCTTAACTTCCAAAAACGCATGTATCAGCTGCTAAATTTCATCAGCTTTATTTTTCTGAGATTCAGAAATTATGTGCTATCTTGGACTTAACTTCACTACCTCAAAACCAGGCATCTAGCTGACCTTTTCACAGTTCTGAGCTTCTTGTATGATGAAGTCTTATATGTATCTCTTAAGTGTGACCTAGAGACTTAGAGGCTTGGAGCTGATTTACATGCATGCTTGACAACCAGGACAATTTCCAGTGGATTGTTCATCACTATATTATTGTTCATGACTATGATCTGAATATCTAATAATAATTAATTAAGAAGAATTATTTCTTTAGAAATGTTTAAAAGACAGATAAAATTGTGCAGAAAATTGTAACAATGATTACACTGATTGTTTGGTATTGTCAATTTCCTAGGCATGCCTGTGAAAAATAACATAGCAGCTCTACGCCAATCTCCAGGACAGAACGGCACTAGCTTTCATGGCTGCATCCGTAATCTATATATCAACAGCGAACTCCAGGACTTCAGAAATGTGCCACTGCAAGTGGGAATTCTGCCAGGTTGCGAGCCTTGTCATAAGAAAGTTTGTGTGCATGGGACATGCCATGCTACCAGCCAGTCAGGCTTTTCCTGTGAGTGCGAAGGAGGATGGACTGGACCCCTCTGTGATCAACAAACTAACGACCCGTGTCTTGGAAATAAGTATGTCCTTCCTCAAGACAGAACAGTAGTATATTATGAATATAAATCTGCTGTTACATGTTTTTTTTCATAAAAGTACACACTTGCAAGAAGCAAAATAGCTGGGTCATGTAAAAGTCCAACCAGCACCCCAGTTATAGGACAACCTTCCTGTAAACCTAATGAGAAAAGTCCCCAGCTTGGGGGAGGAGATATACACATCCCACTGAAATTCTGCCTAAAGCCTGGGAGGTCCTTTTACATGCTTCTGTATGGGCTTCTTCTGTCATGAGTTGCACTGATGCAAGTGTTGGTATGACCTTTGGCACAAAAATAATTTAGAAGAAGTTGCAAATGGAAAAAATTTTATTCACCTACGTATAATCATATTGAATGAGGGAAGAATAATGTTATTACTGTTATTAATAATATTTATATTCTCTACTCTGTTAAAAAAACTGATATATTTATAATATTTTATATTTTCATAGTACCCCAGGTTTTAGCCAGAAAATAGATTTCCATATTTATGGAAAACTTCTGTGTGCTACTTCTATTTGCTGATTTGACTAGAAAATTTTAATGTGGACCTTTGATATCTATCTATAGATAGGTTTATGTATATACGTTTGTAGAGAGAGAAAAAGATATACATATATATGTGACAGTATTGATATCTACGCATATGCGTCTTTTAAATTTACTTTAGAGACAAATTCAATTTTTTGTATCAGGGACTCCCAGCACAAGAAGATCAGAAACTTCAGAAGTTCAAAGTTCTTAAAGATTTATTGATCTTGGGCAATGAGATTGTTTGTCCTTACCACTGTCCTCACTACAGCTTGGCAAACTTCTTTTTTCTTTTTTTTTTAGACTAAAGTAAGGCTGCTTGGATCTTTTGGCTGCTGTTTTTTCAGTGATCTGGCCTATGTAACTTTTGACTTTTAAGGACCAGTGGCCTGAGTTTACTCAAATATTCTAATAAGATGATTTTCAACTCCCATATAAAATTATGTTTAAATGACCTTTTCCCATAGTGTGTGGAGAATCTGACCCTTTAAAACTGTATACAGCAGTTGGCATTGTTTACATTGGTTATAGACTCTTTGAGTGCCATTAAGTTTTGAACTCTTCACAGAGCTACAACAGTGAATTTTCAAAACATGTCATTATAGCATTTTATTGTTTACAGGTGTCTGCCTTACCCAGTCACTTTCACAGTAAGGTTGTCACGGGACGTTAAAAATACAAAGGCAACTTTTATCATATCCGTTTTATACTTTAGGAGTAAAAAATAACATCATACTGTAACCACAAGTTCTACTATAAAAGAAGTCAAATAATTTCTTTAAACTGTCCTTAAACTATTAGATTCTTCACAGATTCTTATAACTTCGCACATTAGTACCCAAACTGAGTGCTTTTTTGCAGTAAATTGTAGTTACCAGTAGCAGACAGTATCAAAGATAAGAAGAATTAAGTGAGCACAGGATTAATACTTTGTTTGCTCTTGAAGGTATTTGGTTTATTTCAGCTGTATACAGTGCTGTGAGCCTTTAAGAGAGAAAGCCAAACCAAAATTCTTTATTTGGAGTAAAGGATGCCTTTGTTGTTCTTTAGTTGCTGGAGATTTTGATTCAGTATTTCTTGATTCATCTCTAGCTTGTGTCTATTGAATAGATTAATTGTCTCCATCAGGTGCAGTATAACATTTTGCTTTATCTGAGAAACAGAGTTTCTCTGTTTCAAAAATATAAATGATCATTTACAGATCCCTGCACATCATGAAAAGGCTTAAGACTTACATTTATTTTATTTAAATCCAGGTGCTTTCATTCAAAACATAGTGACCAAAATTTGCTCTCTAGTCAGTAAAGGAATAAGCACATTTTAAAAGAGTAAGTTAGACCTGATTTCTATCCATGACTGTGTGTGGATCTTATGGCAATTATACATCTAACTTGAGTGCCTGACATAGGTACCTAAAATTAGATGAGATGAAACTGTGCCCAAGAGTTTGCACTTCGCTTGATGTTCCATTCAGTAAAATCTGAAGATGAAATTTAGAGCTTCAAAGAGCAGGTGGAAACAAAAGTATGAGAGTTAGCATTAGCTAAGATTTAATCATCTTCGAAGTCAAGCAGAACTTTGCCAAAGATCCTGACACAGATTGCTTTGATATATAGAGCAGCCTATATAGAATATGACATGATGTCGGTGTCACCTGAGTAACTTCATAGATCAGATGTCCTAAAAGCAGATGTTTTATAAATGGTGAACAGATCAAATGCTGAACACAAAAGCTATCTGCCCTGTGATACTGTCTATGCCTTCAGTTTTGAATTGTTTAATAAGTCTTGGAATATCAGACTTCAACCACAGGAACTCTTTGTAATTTTTGCAGGGAACATAGTTGCTTCAAAATGCAGAGTAATAGGAAAGTTGAAGGCACTTCAGCTATTAGTTTTATATTTGCAATTTTTAGTCTCAAACCTGTTATGTGAATGGGGGCTATGTGTTGTACCTTCTGTTTAGATACCCTGTGTTGAGATTGACTACCCATACTCTTTTTCCTCTCAAGTTACACCATGCCTAAAGCACTTGCACAGAGTTAGAGGTACAGATGGAGAATTGTAATGCAGATTTCATTGATGAGTGGAACTTTTTGATCTTTAGAAAATGAAACCGTTTTGAATAGTTAATGCAAGTTTTTCAAAGGTAAAAGGTATTGTACACTTTTCAATTTTATCAAATCACTTACTGTACTGAAGGAGTAGAGAACAAGGAAATATGTTTCCAAGAATACAGGCTACATTATCTAAAAATATGAACAGAATTCTTTTATGACATACAATTTTAGATTAATTTTTGCTATCTTCAAACTGAAACAATGGTTTTATTTTAGATCGAATGGGATTTTTATATATATATATATATATTTAATCTAAAACTTTTCATTTATTTAGACGGCTGCCACAATCTACTAAAGAGGTTGTGAGCTCAAGGATCTTACAATATAGAGAGGAAAATCATTGCAGAGGAGAAACACTAGGAATGGTGACTGTGATCTTGTACATCAGGATTACATTCCTCCCTGCAGAAGAATCTTCACTGTGAAGATGATTTCCAGGTGTTTTCCTGGGCAACAGTATGTAGATAGAAAACTTGTCTATCAAGACAACAGTTAAAGAGAATAGTGTTATTTCTAGGAAGACAGTTATTGACCCTGTGCTACCAAATGAACCAAAACCCAAATTTGTATTTAATTCCAAATCAATGGTGATGTTTTCAGAAGATGGAATCCCCTAATGTTCAGCTTACACCTAATAAACATCCTGCTTTGGGGAACATCTCTCTCTCAACGAGAAATAAGACCAGCTGTGTGTCCCCAGACTACTGTATGTCAGAACTTGGCAGATGCAGCTTAACTCACAATCTTATTTGTCTAACTACAGAATTTGAGCCTGTCCACAAATGTTTACCAAAACTCAAATGAGAAATCAGCTCATGTAATCACTTTGGGTGAAACTCGATAATACATGACTTTGTCTAGGGTGAGTTTCTGCATAAATACTAGATTGAGTGCTGTCGGTTTGTGGAGAAATAAAGACCTGCCTCACACATAGCAAGACCGTGCTACTGGAAGTTGGTGGTGCAGACTAATGTATTTGAAGGGGAAGCACATGTTCAGCATTGAAACTGTCATTGTTTGCGCTAGAAAAGTTTCTGTTAGGAAGTGCCTGACCTGTCCTTGTGCTGGGAGCCCCATACTTCATGATTCACAATGTGGGGTTTCTTTTAAATAATACGTGAATCAAAATTTCAGGTGAGTATCCTTTTACTTTGGCTTGATCTTGCTGTATTTTTCTCAAAAGCATGCTCAAAATTAGGTAGACAATAAATGTTGCTTTTAGTAACTGGCCTGTAAAAGTCTTCCATAACACATCTACAGTGGCTATTTTCTGGTGAGAGTTTCGTACTGCAGCTTGTTTTCTTTAAACCTGCATACCAATTAAACCACTTCACTGCATCTCACTGAAAAACTCCATTAGAAACAAAACCAATTACTTCGGAGTACAGTCCAAAGTATTTGTAGTTAATGTTGCTTAGCCGGAACTTTGATGAATAATTTATTTTTATTCTCTTGGGCTTGTTTCCCCCTGTAGATGTGTGCATGGTACCTGCTTGCCGATCAATGCGTTTTCATACAGTTGTAAATGCCTGCAGGGACATGGGGGAGTCCTCTGTGATGAAGAGGAAATGCCGTTTAACCCCTGCCAACCCATCAGGTGTAAACATGGCAAATGTAGGCTTTCAGGACTTGGGAAACCATATTGCGAATGCAGCAGTGGATACACGGGTGACAGCTGCGATAAAGGTAAAAAAAAATAATTAATGTTGTTGTGGTGGTCTTGAAACTATTTTTTTTTTATTAAAACATGAACAGCCAAGCACATGAACTGACAAAACA
>WEKX01022110.1:18290-73974 GCA_013390025.1 Pitta sordida | reverse complement strand
CAACCATCATCTTGGACACCAACAGATCCTGATGTTAAAAAAAGTGAATAAATCTTGCTTTCAGTTTAATAAAACACAGATGGGAAAAGCAAACCAAACAGAGAGTTAACAGCTCTATTCACTAGTCTCCTGGGCTCCATGTGATTAAATCAGAGTTGGAGGGTAAGTTCCTGCTGCTGCTGTTCTGGCCAGTGTCCGTAGGGGTGATGGCCAGCAAAGGAGAAGTATTCTGTCAGAGCTGCATATCATTTGTCAAGCTGAGAAGAAACAGTCATCTCACTAGACAACAAGACTTCTGGCTGTCCATAGCCCCAGCAAATATGCTCAGTTCTGCAGCATGACACCCGTGCTGCAGGAATTTTGCTCAGCCATGGGAACAGACTTTAAAATTGCCTCCCAGATCCACAACTTTACTTCAGAATGTTGATCTTAGCAGTGCTTTCTGGTCTGTACAACTCCATCCTTTTATTTCTTCCAAATAAGAGGTAAAATCCTTTCATTCTAAACATCGAGCCTCAGCACTCAATCACTGTCCTATTCTAGATACAGAAAATTAAGACTTGGTGTTTTGTTCCTTTTCCAGGTATTAGTTAACATTTGCAGAGCGATCAGAAGACCAGCCTTGAAGAAGATGAGACAGGTTATACATCCAGCTACAGATATAAAACATTTTCATGGCCTTTACATTTCAGAAAATGTTAACTTACCTTTGGTGGAATAGATTGATACAAACTTACTTATTATATGGATTTATGGACTTAGACCACAGGAATCTGTTTTTCTCTGCTACTACGTTTGGGGTTTTTTAATTCCTTTTAGGATACTTTCCATATTACGAGAGACAAGTAAACACAGATTTAATGTGCCTGCGTTGCTTCCTCTGTCATTAAAGCTCCTTAAAGTAATCCAGTAGCCTTTTTCCAGGACATTTTTCCTCTTTCTCATAGTTTCGCAGATTCTAGGCTTCAATTTGTTGTTTCTGTGAAACTTTGTTTAATTTCCAGAGCAGGTTTAATCCTTCCAAAGAGAGGGAAAGGATACCTTTTTTTTTTTTTTCCCCAGCTGCAGCTGTGCCTAAAAACTCTCACAGAACATCTTTAGAAGTATGTTTTCTTTCAAAGTCCTCTGAGAATAGGTTAACTTGAGCTGGGTTTACTGCAAACTTGTTTTTCTTTCTTTTGCTTCTGATTAACTTTATTTATTTAATCACATTTCTGTGTTTCTGCTATGGTAACAGCAATAAGAGTACGTAGCAGCATCTGACCTGTGCATTAGAAGTAGCTGTTTTGCAACAGCAGGTTTAAAGAGTTTGAGGTTTGCTTGTTCACTCCTTTTATTTTTTTCTTTTCTTCTTTTTTTTTCTTTTATTTTGTTTTTCATTGGATCTCCTTCCAGTTCACCCATTTTTGTGTAGGTTTATGTTTATTTTGTAGAGGAAAGGCAAGAACATGAGACAATATCAGCAGTAAATAAAATTGGTCACAGGAAACACATACATCTACCCAAGTATCTGAATGTCCAGAGTGAGACCATATGGCTCAGCACATGCTCCTCTGCTGAAAAAGGTTCACTATTATTCTAAATAAATAAATTTTTAAAATAATAATAAAAAATTAAAAACCTATTGAGAAACTTTGAAAAGCAGTTTAAATGTGAGAAGTAAAAGGTTTGTAAAGTCCCAGTTGATCAGAATTGTGCTCATCATCCATCATCGCAAAAGACAGATCAGCCTTTGACATTCACGTCTTCCTTCCTGCTCCAGGCACTCCAGACACTACTTGCTTCCTCTCTTTCCCACCCACCCAACTCCAGACTTGACTGTGCCTGCCATTCCCACAGCCTTCCCAGATGACAATTCTTCCTTCCCTTTGCACTAAGGCACAGCAATCACCTTTCTGGTTGTGCTTTTCCTAAAATAGCTTGAGGCAAAACATTATACCAGTGTTGGAATGAACACTCTCCAGCTAATTAACATGTCAGCATTTAAAGATCAAGTATTACTTATTAAACTGTTAGAGCAAAGTGCTTGTACCAATCAGCAGGAATTGTGGCTGTCAAAACATTTAAGTAATAAAACTCCCATTCTGTGTGTGATATGGAGAATGACGCCTCTTCATTTCATTCTGAAAAGCAAGTCTAACCAGGTTAATTGAAAGGAAGGATAGAGACCCAGCACTCACTGAAAATCTGTTCAGGAATCACATGCAAAACCTACAAGCAAGCAGAAAATATGCCCCAGTTTGTTTTGTTTGTTGCTTTCACTAGGACGACAAAGAATAAATAGGTAAGGTATGAGTGCCTGGGAAATAAGGATGATAAAAGGAACCAGCTCTAGCTACATCAAAGTGCTAGGTAGTGAATACACAAGGCAATTAACTGCTGCAATTGTTTGTGGACAACAGCTATATATTTTCAGACTTTTGTAGAAAAGACACTTAAAGGCCTGAAAGTAGTGACCAGCCACACAAGTCATCATACTGTTACTTCATGCTGACATGAAAGAACTGCTTGGGAATAAGTTCTTTTAGCAGGAGTGATCCCAGTCCATTTGAATTTCACATGGTAATGAGCAGGTTTGGAAAATGCAGAAAAACAACAGTATTGGACCAGAGAGAAGAAAATATTGAAGATTTAAGACATCTAGGGCCAGATTCACTGTAGGCTCAAGCTGCTTCATGCTGTTTCAGTGATGCAAAGCAGCTGCAACTCAGCTGGCCTGGAGCCACTACAAATTCTATCTGCTGGAATAAGGAGCTTTCAGTGCACCAAACCTGGGTTTGAATCCATGGTCTGTCCTCCAGCCCATCAGCTAAAGGAGTAACCACTTGTGTTATTATGGGAAAACCTTTGCGATCCCCTCTCACTGAGCTCTGCCCCTCTTCCCCACGTAAGCCACGCCAAGGATCTATGGGAAAGGAGCTTGCTTTTCAGTGCTGTTGCCCAAACTCCAGAGGAGTAGAGAGAATTGGCAATTCCTCTTCAGCAACAGCAATCAAAAGTGAAAGACGGGAGGTCTGTAACCAAAAAAATTAAGTGAGGACCATTGTAGTAAAACTGCTTCTAGTGAAGTCATTTCTTGAAGTCATTTTCTTTAATACTCACTCTTAAAGACTCAATAGTGGTTCTGTAGAAAAGCATTATGGAAAACAGATTCCTCTTGTAAAATCTTTAGTGTATATGCATATATATATAGATGGATATATAAGAGTAGAAATTGCATGCCTTTTTTGTCTGTTTTCCAGGATGTGAACCTATTCAGGTTTTCTGGTTCCCCTGAGCAGCTCTGAACAACAGCAGGTATGATTAAGAATTCAAGGTAGCTGGCAGCAAGGAAGTTTGACCTAATCTATCTTGACTTTGCACTCTATGCATTTAAATGCAGGAAGTCCATGTGGAATACACTGTAGTTCACTGGAGTACAGGGTATCTATCTTAGTCACATGCAGACACTGAAATAGCCGTGTGCACATGGAGATCACTTCTTTTTTTTTCCGTTTTTAGCCAAATTAGGGGATCAAAGCCATGTAAAACCTTTTGCAATGAAAGTTGAAGCCACATGTAATGAAACCAGATAGTTTTTCCTTCTGATCTAAAGTCTTTCCTGTTTTCAGGCATTACTATAAACCTACATCTTTGTCCAGTCTGTAACTTGGTCCAGCTTGGATTAGCTTTGCAAACAGTTTGATGAATCTACATTGATTTATAACTTGAGGTAGAAAGAAAACAAACAACTGAATTTAAAGTTTGGCCTGCTTTAGGCTTAAAATCAAGCGTAACCTCCTACTGACTCCTTTTGCATTTTTGTGTCTTTTCAAATCCCAGAAGGAAAGCACCCCACTGAATCTCAAATCCAGCACGAAAAAAGATACTGCAGTGGTAAATGTAAAATTAAGCTTCACAAATATCCTTCCCTTTTCTGGGAACTCTCCATTTAGATTTATAAGAGGAATTCGTACACAGGGAGATTAAGGAAAATATTTCCTCCTTTGTACCAAGAGCTGAATGTTCTCTCCTTTGTTCAGAAGACAAGAATTATATGTATCTATCAAAGAGCACTTCATTCATGCTATCCACGAACTTGTTCATTCTCTTTTAATTCAGTTTAAAAGGAAGATGACAAACATCAGCAGGGAGCTGTTTAGCTAAGGGAAGTGTAACATTCAGGAAAATCAATACAGATTTGCAAAGAGAGCGTGACTTGAACTTAGCAGTGGAAAGAATGTGAGTAATAGAAGCTCTAAGGGTTCCTATCTACTTTTAAGCGTCATGAGACTAGATTCAAGGTATGTCTTCAGAGAATAAGGGGATGTCTGTGAAGAATATCCTACACCTTTATTTCATAACATGAATTCTTTCAAAAATGCTTCTTTACTGGGCCATATTTTTTCTTCAGAAATTGTTCTGGCTTTTGGTATTTCTACCTGCCGCCACTGAACATGCACCAGGTGACGCTCTCATCTGAGCCAGACTGTCTTTGCTTTAGGCATCAGCAAGCAGAAGGAGAACAAACCAATCCCACAAGGAAACAGCTGTGCAAAGTATGCCTTAAGCAAAATCTGACTGAGCAGATGCTTTGCTCTGTTGGACCAGTGTGGGTAACACTCCATCTCACTTAAGGGAGAAGCTCAAATCAGGAGCTGATTGAAGCTGTTTGTGTATTCCAGTATTTGGCCGGAAGGAATGGAGTATATATTTTGACACACTCATTCCCATAAAACTAGAAAATAATAATATCGATCACTGCAAATCTTTAAGAGCATAATAATGAAGATATCTCTGATTCTTGTTAAAAAAGCATTTTGTGGACACAAATAAGATAACAGAAGTGTGGCCCTACACAAGTCTAAGCCTACAACTCTTTCCATTATAAAAATTTTACTCCCAATAGGATTTCAACCTGTATCACATTAAAATACATTCAATATTTAAATTATCTTTCATATTTAAAATTATCCCAAAAAAGAAATCAGTGCTTATATTAAAACAAGTCATGTTTCCTATTATTATCGATAGTGGGCACTCTAAAAGAACAAATGGACAGTTGAGGCTCAGCAACATTGCCATGAAATCTATACACACCTTGTGTGAGGTCAATCAAGCACAAACTCATTTAGCCACTCTTTAAAATACACATGATTCCTTTAATTCATTCTAGATCAAAATGGTGGGTTTCCTTCATTTGAGGCATGAAAATGTATATAACGGATTCAGAAAAATTCTGCATAATTATCCTGGTTTGATGTGAAGTTTCCTTCGATCTTTGATCTATAATGTAGTAATGTGTCAGCTCGACCAAAGTAGTTTTATGTGCAGGAAATAAGACAAGCTGAGTAGCTTCATGGTTAATTGATTAAAAGGTTCTGAAGAAGGTGCAAGATCAAAGAGCAACTTAATGGTTTTATGTTACTCTGGAGAACTGTTGGTCCACTTGTCTGACAAGACTGACCTTGGGCGATGAAGTAACAGGCAATTAAAAAAATTGCAGAACTAAACAACAGATCATATTTATCTAGTTCAGCATCCTTATTTCCTTTAACAAGTAATAGGTGGCACACCCCAGTGCTCTAAGACAAGCTGCATTTTGTTAGCCTGTTATGCTATGTGGTCTTCATATTGAGTACACAAAATTGACTGTTGCTCATAATACTTGCCCCAAGGAGGAGGGGGGGGGGAAACCCCAAAACAAAACAGAAAAACCCAAACAAACAATAAAACCCAAGCCAAAAAATCCCACAGAAACTCAAAATAACAGGATGTCAAGCCATTGGCTAAAAATCTATGAAAGCAAGTAATTGTCCAACTATAGATGAAGGACAATTCCTCCTAGAGTACGTGGTCTGTGGAATCACTGATTTCCCTCAGCCATATTCATTGGTATTAGGAACTGATGAGCCCTTGTAGTTTACAAGATTGACAAATTTTGAAAAGTATATTAGGAAATGGAAGTTGCTCTGAACTAATAAAACTACTTACAATAAAGGAAAGAAAAAGAAGTAATGCATAGACTCTTAAAGAAGAATTTAAGAAGACCATTCTCTCAATGATGCTTTAAAACACTGATATTTTCTGATTAGGCTGTCATCACTAGACTATTCAAAACTCTCATGAGCACAGTTCAGTTTATGTCTCCTGAGTAGGAGCATTATACTTACACTGAGGTAAAAGAAATACTGGGAATATCAGGCAAATAAAGGCAAGAACCTCACACAATAAGATTTCCACAAGCTACACCATGACCAGAATCCAAATTTTCTGAGTCCTGATCCAGTGTGGTATTTTTCTAGGCATAATCAGATAATGTTTTGATTTTCTTGAACAATTAAGACAATCAGTTAAGGCACGAACACTAATAAGATTGGAGCTAGGCTCAGTCTGGCACTCTATCCTACCAATAATTCAGTCTCCAGTGCTTGGGCTTCTGGAAAACAGTAGTGCTTACAAGGCAGATGCAGCCTCCTCTTCATGTAAAGATGCCTTTATAAGTAAAACACATAGTTATACTAAAAGGGAAAAAAAAATCACACTTTTCCTGTTCTGTATTAATCCTGTTCTCATCAAAACCAAGGTACTGCTACACATTTTTCACAGGTTCACAGGTTATTCTGAGTTGGAAGGGACCTTCAGGATCATCTAGTCCAACTCCCAAGTGAACGCCCACCCAGGGATCAGGCCCACAAGTGTGGCCATGTATTTCTTAATACTTATATAGATACTCTTGTTTCTAAACAGCAAATTCTCACCTCGTTACTATAAAACAAGGCCCCTTCCTCAGGCAGTGCTGCCCCTGTTTCCACCTTAACTAAAAAAAGAACTGTTTCTCCAGGTATTTATGCCCACTTCAACATCAACAGGAGACCTCGGCCATATGAACAGAAGTATCACAAGGGGTCCATCACTTAGAGAAAAAATATGAAGGCATTGTGAGTCTGAAAACTGCTTCTCTTTAAGGAAAACTATTCTGTTAGAGGTGCCTAGCAAAGGACTTCGATAGCCTTAGCCGCTGGAAACAGAGATAAACAGCCACAGAAAATGTCACAAGGCACGGCAGCTTGGGAAGGCTCCTCTCATCTGTGCATTATAAATTAATTAACACATCTGGCCAATCTGTTAATGACACCATACTGTGCTCTACTATTAATGTCTTGCATTTACAGGGACATGACTTTCAGGTTAAGGAAGTAAAAGTTCCCTGTTGTTCTATTTACTTAAAACAAACAAACAAACCAACCCCTACTATTGCTGCTGCTTGCCTGCTTGACTTCACAAGAATATCCCACTTGAGCTGACCAGTTGACAGCTCTGCTAAATGCCTGATAAGCCGCCTGTCCTGGGTCACTACTGAGTGGGAACTTCTGAGCTGTGTAATGGGATTAGCTTTCCCACACCATTCCCACAGAACCCATTGTCGAAAGTGGAATAGTTTTATTCATGGCAACAAGTCAAACACAAACCCTTGGCAAGTCAAAATAAAAAATAAACAAACAAACGGAGTTTTGGCAGAATCTGAGATTTGCCCTATTGGAAATTTCTTTGTAAGCCGATGGAGAAGTTGACTGATCTGGAATTGGCCACTACCTTTAGAATGGGGCTAAAGAGTAACTCATTAAAGACTCCTCTTTTGTTTTGATAAAAGATCTTTCATTACCTCAAAGCCCTTTCTTTCAGAAAGAGCCTAAAAACAACCATCCCAACCCAGCAGCATATCTTTGGGATGAGAGGAAAATTACTGACTGTTCAACTTTCTGCAGAGAAGTCTTAAATTAGTCATTTTGTAGTTTTGCAAGTACGAAATGCAGGGAATTGTTGTGATTTAACCATATAATAATTTTCAATGTGCAAATTTCCTTTACTAGAGTATAAATGGTGCCTTGAGGGCACATAACAGCACTGAATTGGGCCTGGCAGAATCAGCTTTATTGTATTCTACTGTGTAAAAACAATTCCTTCAGTATAAATTGTCACATGACATTTTTCAGCCTGCTCAAATTCAGACTTGGGATTGTAAATTACTTTGTAGTTGAGAGGTGTATCCAAACATCTGTGCTTAATACTGTCTTGAGCTTTTGCTTTTGTAACTCTTCTCTTTTAGTTTTGCTGTTGCCACGTTTCTGTTTCGTACTTCCAGTCTGAGCACTTTTCACAATTCTTTTCTGGATATTAATTTCTTCTTCAAATTTCTTTGCTTTACTTAATAAGACTACTATAAAGAGACCTATTGAGACTGGTATTTCTTGCTTTGTTTTTGTATATCTTTGGTGGACCTGATGTATTTCCAACAGATTATCGCTGAGGATTTGATTCTCACCTCTGCTTTTAGGTGCTTCTATTTCTCACAGTGAACCTGTTCCCAGTACATTTATAGTTAAAATGTCTGTACATGTGCAATTGAACCTTAGACCTCTTCAGCACGGTGAATCTCTCAATTTAGTTGGTGATTCTGGTATCTTCACATACTGCTTTTTTTTTGGTTTATGCATCAAACAAACACCTTGGGAAATATTCAAGGCATTGTGCAGAGTCTTAAAAATTTCACAGTAAGATCGGAGTGAACATTACTAGGGCAAATGTACCACTCTAGGAATTAGCACAAAGCTCTCTGAGAGCAGCTAAGTTATTCTGTGTAGACATATCAGCTCAGCTGGAACTAATTTGGGAAACCCTCATCACTACATAGTGTGATTATAAGCCTGAAATATCTCAGGGTCTTGCAAAAAATAAGAATTTTCTCTTATTAAAATAACTAATGAACTTTCAGGTTGCAGAGGGGATTTCTTGTACCTGCAGCCTGCACACCAGGAACTGAAGAAATACGGTGCTGAGCTGCACTTAATAAGCCCAGTCAGACCTTCATGAGAGTTAATGAACTCTTTTGGCTTCTTGCTGACTGTGTGGCATCATGCAGTTTTCCTGCCATCCTTTTCCTCATCACTTCAGGTCCAAGGATAAGCGTTGGGTAGCTGCTGGCATGTGTCCATAGGCCTCATTAACACCAGAGCCCCTGCTCAGTGCGGTGCAGGCACACAGTGCCTCCGGACCCATGTTGGCTCTGGAAGCAGTACAGCGTTTTTGCTTGCTCGATACCTAATTTCACAGGTTCCCTGGCACAGCTGATACTCAAATCCAAGCTCCCGATGTTTGCTCTACACAGTGGTTAAGGAGCAGCACTCCAGAAAATCGTATTTGTACCTGTAAAACTGAAGGAAATAATAATAGAAGTGGATTTTAAAAAGCACACAAAACAAAACTAGAATACCTACATATATTTGGGTCTGACTACCAGATTCAGCTAAAGAGATTTTTCTTAGCAATAAAATATCTGGTGCTTGCTTCTCAAAACAGTGGTTTAATAATTTTGACTTTCCTTTTGGCAAAGTTCAGTATCTGAGAGCATTAAGAAATAAAACATTCATGGCAGAGATGTGAAATGTTATTGTTAGTAAAGGACCAGTTAAACAACAGAAATTAAAGACTAAGATTAAATGGTCATTAGCTCTTCAATTTAAGAACAAACTATGTATTAAATTCTTAACTATTGCCATCGCTATCTAAAGCCATATCACTAAACCAACTGCGTGCAAAATCACACTTTGGTGAAGAAGGATGGTGTAAATAATATTATTATTTATTTTCACTCAAAGAAATACAAATGCTGACTAACCACGCATGGCACAATCATTGCCCTTGATGGACAATTAGTATTAAAATACTTATTTAAGCTAGAATGTATCTAATCAGAATAAAAAACCCCACCCAACCAATCAAATTGACAAAATTCCAGCTGGGGACCTAACCTTCTCCCGCCACTCCCTGTTTTTGTCCACTACTTGAGAAATACACACAGTATCTGTCCTAACATATGCAGTCCTTTTGTGATTGTGCAAGGATACTAGTGTATTTACCACTATTCAGCCCTCATTGATTACGTCACTTTCCTCATAAATAACATCACTACTTGCTGAAGTAAATTTTAGAGCACTGTACCAGTTTGCAGGGTTGAATCCAACACTGTTACTACTCACGGGATCGTTTTAGAACTGCATTCATGGTATAAATGCTAAATAAAAAGGATGGAATCACAGAATGGAATAATACTGCAGGTCTGAGTCTGCATTGTTACCAAGAATATGTTTTACCAATATATGCAGTGGGGCACTGTGCTTACCCCATTGGGCTGATAATGAAAATGGTGCCAGCTTTGTGGATGGAAGTTTACACAATCATTGGCTGATAGAATTCTGCATGTTGGGGCCAGAACAGGGAAGAGACTGGAGCTGTTGTCCAAAAATTGCACCTATTTTCGGAGTAGCAGTAGAAGTAAATAAGTAAAGGAAGGAGCAAATGAAGAAGGATAACAGGAGAAAACACCTTAGGATCTTCTGTGTGCAGTAAAATTTTCATATGTAGTGTGAGCCATCTGACATTTATAAAACCCACTCTGGCCCACTACAGACTGGAGTGTTTTACATTATTGATTAGAAAAACTGTCACAATTTAAATAAATTGCAATTTTCCATAATGTCTAGAAAAGTTAAAATCTAAAGAAATTTGTGACTTTGGGAACAAAGAGATTGTATTGAGATTCTTAGAAGCGACACCATGTTTTTCATTATCCAGTTAAAACCCCTAAAACATGTGGGATGACATAAATTTCTGCTACTCATGCTGCAGCCTTGTAAAAGCCTGAGCAGAAGAACTATTTGACAAGAAATAAAGTTAACAGATATCAAATTCACAACCAACATAAAAAGGTGAGAATGAGCCACAGACTCCTTGTCACAAGCTACTCTGAATACTAATAGTCTCCTGAGGTTCAACAAGAGAGTTCCTGGTGAGAGAAATCCATTGAAAACTACTGAATATGCAGCAGTCATCCCTGCCTTGGGAGGTTAACAAATAGTAAAGGGCTGAAAGCTGGGAGAATACTCATGGCAAGTGTTACATACCATTGTCCCAGTTGACATAGTCTTCCCTAGCCACCCTCTTCAGCTCTCTCAGATGGGACACTCAATGACAGGACACTGTGAAGTATTAAACTTTGATCTCCCCAGTGTTCAAGTCAACACAAGTCTTTCAGTTAGACAGAATGTGCAACACTGTTAGAAACATTTTTTTATGAGATGGCAGGTTTGTAGTATGTGTTTAAATACACAGTTCTCCTGTGAACTGAATTACCTTCTAAACCTGAAGCTGAAAGCAAATTTTGTACTGGCAGCTTGTCTGTACCTTGTGTCATGGCCTCTTGGAGAGTTTCCTCTTTTGCCTCCCACACTGTGTATCTGTTAGTGTTTATCCTACAGAGTCTATCCAGTTTCCAGGCTCTAGCATTCTTAGCCTTTCTGACAACACCAGTGCTCTTTTCAACCTACTTTTGAGATTAGTTTCATATGCTGCAGCACATCCACAGGAACGTCAGCTTGAGATTCTCCAGTCAAGCCACACAGGAGGCACTGCCTGTGTTGGCATCCAGCAACAGCAGGGCAGTCTGCAGCTGAGAGTACAGTGAGATACTCATTCACCATATTCATCCTTCCCATCCTTTCCTTTGCCTTCCTCAAAAATACACATGCTGATGTTTTATTTCAGATAAAGACTACAGAAGTGTACTGTGTTGAGGAATACGGTAATCCCTCAAATACCATGGGGGGTCGGTTCCAGAAAGATGGCATGATAAGAGAAATCCACGAAGTAGTGGTAAATAGGGTACATACAGTAAATACAGTAAAGCCAGTAAAGCCGGGGGGAAAAAACACAATGTATTGAAGCTATGAATGGTGAGCCGTGAAGTAGCGAGGGATTATAGTATATCAAAAGCTTCTCTCCCTTCCCTCCTACTCCTCTTTCTCTCTAAATAATTATGTAGTTTCTCCTTCAAATTGTTCTCATTCTCTACTTTCCCTCTCCTAGTCTCTTCTCACATCCAAAAGTTGAACTATAGAAAACCAAAATGGTGTCTAAATTACAGTAACTACAATCCATGATCAAATGAAGACTTCTCTGTGCTGTTCTCTGTGCTGTGTTTGCATGTCCCTTCCAATATCCTCATTTATAATTCTTCTGCCCCCCTCTTCCCTTTTCTACACTCATTCATGCATTTTTGCTCAGTGCTTTCACTTGCAGCTCCAGTGCACTGCCCCTTCTCCTCTTCCACTTCCCACCACCTTTTCCGGAAACATCTTTATTTTTCTTATTTCTTTTTCTTTCTTTACTGTTTTGGGGTTTTTCCCCCTATTTTGTCTGTTTATTTGTTTTACAAAGAGGTTTCAATTCATCCTCTTCCAAAATCCAGTAATACAACAAGAAAGAGCAGGGCAGCCTTACTCCTACACTTGATACTCCTTTGTGGGCAGTGACAGATGGGCTGTTACTGCACCATTTTCTGAAAAGAGAATACAGTCATGCCTCGGTGCATTGCGACTTCTCCATTGCAACCTCACTGGTTCATGACAAATTTTCTCTGTGAATCTGCCTCAGTGATTTGCAGAGCTTCCCAGCTGACGCATACACAGTGCCTCTGCTTTGCTGAGGGGCAGCACCGGTGCTCCCTATGGCACAGGACTGGCCCAGCCCCATGAGGAGGGCACGCAGTGCCTCCCACTTGCCATGGCATTTACAGTCCCACACTGCCATGCTGCAGTCCCTGTCCTGTTCCTGTGTGTCTCCATGCCCAGTCCCTACCACGGAAGGCTTATGCCGCGGTATGCCCCATGGGCCACTGAGATCCAGCGCAGCACCACCACAAGTCACACTGTCCTCTGTTGTTCTATGACCAGCCAGGGGACTGACCCATACTGGGCACATGTTACTGTTTCCGTGGCTACAGGCGGGGAAGGCAATGCAATCTGTGCCCAGGGACTGTGCGCCCGGTGCACCTGGTGGCAACGTAGCCCCAGGGAAAGTGCCCCACGAAAGTGGGGCTGGGCTGGCCGCAGTGGCGGTGGGACAAGCGCGGTGTGCAGTGGTGGGATGTGCCCACACCACCGCTGCAGATGCTGCTGGACCGCAGCATGAGGGGCCACGCCTGACAGCCCCCGCCGGCACGGACACGATGGATGCTGGACATGGACGATGGACATGTGCAGTAGCAGCAGCCCGGCAGCAGCTGCAGAAGCGGCATTGTGGCCGAAGAGAAGCCCAGGGATTCTCCAGGAGTCTCCCCAGGCAGAGAGGGCTCAGAAACACTTCCCTTTGCTCCCCTGTGCTGTGAGAACCCATGGAGAGGAGGGGAAAATGCTCCCCAGCGCTCTGGAGGGGCAGGGGGTGAAGTGATGGGCGTGGCCTACATGCATATTAATGACTCACATGTGTTTGTGAATTAGATGTTTCATGAGACCCTCGGGAGACCCGCTCCTCACAAATTTGGAAGCATGACTGTATAGGGAAACTGATGCTACCACCACCACTACTTTTGATTCTATCTATACTATTCAGTCACGAATGTCACCACAGATCCCAGCTTCCACATCATCACTATAGCCATTACTCCTAGTCAATTACCAGTTTTTAGACACTAACTTGAATTGAGTCCTATGAACTTTAAGTCTGTCTTTCAAACCTTCTCTGTGTCTTCAACAAAGATATTTTTCCTACGACATCTAGACTTCTTGTGTCAAGTGCCAGCTGTACTTGCTGTGTGGGAGACATTAAATGGTTTCATGAAGCAGTACATCCAAGCTGTGTGTACCTCTGAGCACAGCTTGGATGTTCTTTCTGTAGGACTCCCCTATGTCTGATCCAGTAAAGGGAACCTCATGGACTCCGACGAAACTGAAAAGGCCTCTTCATGTTATGATAGGCAACAGTTATACCCAGCTACAGCTTCTGCAGAGATACATTTGGTTAGCCAGAGCAATTATGCCTCTGCCCCAGCATGTTCTCTGCCGACCAAAAAGTAAAAAAACACAACCAACCCCAAAAAAGCCACCAAACCCCAACCAAGACCCCCAAACCCCAACAAAAACAAAAAGCACAACCAAACAACAAAACCCGACCACCACCACAAACCTCATGGCGCTTTGTTAATTTGTGGAGGACTTTTTTTGTATTTATCATTGGTTGCCTTATTCTGTGAAGGGCTATAAAGTCCAATAAACTTGCTCTTAATCTATACTTTATGTACCACTACTGATCTGTGCCCTAGATGGGGATAAAATTGGTAAAACATTCCCTATCAAAACCCACAATTTCTCTGAAAATTGAACTACAGAATACTTACATTTTCACTTAACAAACTCTTCTATTTTCCACCTTCGATATCTGAAATAACAAAAACCTACGATTTCCCCGTTGTTTCTTTCCCCTAAACCAAGTCTGCAGAATGCAGAGTAGCAGCTACCTGGAAGAACAAAATTGGGAAGGAAAGATGGGGAATCATTGCCACCGCGTGGGAAAACGCAAAACTGCAGTCTGTGCCTCAACTCTTGTGGTTTTTTTTCTCTATGCAGCCTTGATGGGGAAAATATGTCAGTCAATTCTCACAGCAGCATCCTAACAATCAGCTGCAAATTTTCAACTTTGCTTAATTATCCCCCTCACCAAAATTTAAATTGTATTTATCCTGGCTTAGAAATTCAATAAGGAGTTTTTATTTTCAAATAATAATAGAAAAATCATCTGATGACTGCAGTTGAAGTTCACGCATGTCTGTCTAGCATTTCAAGAATATTATCCGTTGGCAATTTTTTTTTTTATTCTTAAAATTAAATTCCAAGTTCACAAAAATCATCAAGAAAAGTATAATGGCATTCTTTCTAGGGTGAAACGAAAGGCCACACTACTACTCTTTTTATATTTGTGTGTTTAATAAATAAATATTTATTTATTATTGTACTCTTTTTTTATTTGTGCATTCATCATATTATATGTAACTACCTACAATATAAAATAATGGTGAACATTTCTCAATGCACTCAATGTGATAAAGTACTCATTTTTTATTATCCTCTCCATTTTTTAATGGTAGATTCTGATTAATAATGTGTTAATTCTAGTTCTTTCATTATTTCATGTGATGTTGGGTACCACTTCACCTTTCAGGATTACTATGCTCACAGATACATCTGTCATGATGTTTCTATTTAAAAGTACCTGCATCTGTTCAGTGAAAAGCACAGTTATAAAAAGCTAGTACTCTGGAAAAATTCAGAATATCATTGGCATTCCCTAAAGCAGCTGTAAATGACACTCTGATGTATCACTATGTGTTAGTCAGGTTTCAGGGGCAGGAGAGTCTGGGTTCAGGTCTGTGCTACAAATCAGGCAAAAGCAGATTTTTGAACCTGGGTTTTCTATAACCCAGTGAGCCTTCCAGCACCACTTCCAAACCCTTTTGTTAGCTCTGAAAACTTTGAGCATTGCGAGTTCCACAGAAGAATTCATAGCTATATATCCAACTCCCATTTTACTTTCCCCAAGTGTTGGCCACCTACTTCTCTCTGAAACCAAAGCTCTCTACTTAACCTTTACCACAAGAGAGTGGTAAAGGTTAAGTAGACACCCAGGTCACCTTTGGTACTTTCTGTGAATCTTCTTCTTAGGTGTGTAACTACGACACAAATTAGGAAAGAAGATGCCAGTGAATTGCAGGGAGGCAGGAAATCAAGTATCATAAAACTCAGAGAAATAGACTCAAAGAAATAGACTCAAAGAAATAGACGCTTTNGACACAAATTAGGAAAGAAGATGCCAGTGAATTGCAGGGAGGCGGGAAATCAAGTATCATAAAACTCAGATTTAGGTACATTGACTCAAAGAAATAGACGCTCCTAATTCTTTCTTTTTTGACTATACTTGTGAGAATGTATCTCTCTCCCCATAAATAAGCAATGTACTTTTACAGGAGTAGTTGTGATTGTGCCACCATCTGAGTGATGCAATGGAATGAATTGTCCTTCCTGAGTAACTGGCATCACCCGAATAAAGAGAAAATTCAAACTGCTATTATTAGTGGCAATACGAGAAGTCGGAAGGATTGGAAAAAAATCAAATCTGACATGTCTCGTTTTAATCTTCATTTCATTTTTTAAGGTAGTACAGTTCAATTAAGGGTAGGTAGATCAGGAGACTTGTTTTGTATGGCCTTGGGTACAAGATGAATACAAGTATAACTGAACCATTGCAGAGCTGCTCTAAACACATCATTAAGTAAGAATAATGGAGCAATGAGGAGCATTTTTGTATCTCTATGGGCATAAATTTCTCTGGGTCACTCAGTACTCATGCACATGGAAAAACCTGGATTTCCTAATTGTTTCAGATGAGCAGGATATCCTTGAAAGGAATGAAAAAGCCTGGTGAGTCATTCAACTGCAGTTGCCCATGCAACTATTTGATTTTGCTTAGCCTTGTATCTTTGTTCAAGAATCATACCCAAAGAACAATGTCTGCACACTAATAGTAGTCTGCACTACTACGTATTAGGAGTCTCATTAAGTGTGTGTAAATTTGGGGCTCATGCCTGTATGAATTTTTGTTATTCTGAAATATCAAAACCTGAAAGTTCCTGTGTCAGTTTCTTGGGACCTTGCCTCAAAGTTTTACACAGGACTTTGATCTGCTAACCCAAAGTTCTTATAGCAATTTAGCACTTAATAATAGGTAATCAAGTAATTTCTGGTGTATTAAAGAGGAGGAGAAAAACAAACAAAACCCCTCAATCCACTGGAATCCATGGGGTGTTATCCAAAATTTTTTAAATGAAATGATGCTGTTTCACAACAATTTTCACTGAAGATAAAAGGGCACATTCACAGGTCCATCAACTTCTGATAGGCACTGGACTAATCACCTCATGCAACGCTTGTCAAATGTCTAGAGCATCTAAATCTTTGCAGAGGAACCTGAAAACTACTATTAGAGGTCTACAGTTTCACCATTTACCCTGTAAAAGAATTCCTGTTTTATAGAGTACTATTTATAAAGTGGAGCACGTAGAGTGGTTAAGTCAGGATAAAAGCTCTGGGAAATGACGTTTGAAGACTATCTAATAAAAACACTTCTAGACTTCAGTTTTAAATGCTCAGGTTTTGAGAGGCCAGTGGGAATTTCTAACTTTTTAGAGTTTCTGGAGAAATAAAGGAATTGCCATATATGTTGGAGAAACGTCTTGTTCCTTTACTGTTCTTACTGGGTTGCAAGAGTTGTCAGACCCCAAATGTGATTAAAATTGCAACTGGTTTAGAAACTTCTAAAATGATCTCAGATGAAAAGATATCAGTTTGTGCATTACTAGGTGAATATTTAAGAATATAGAAAGATGCAATGTGAACCAATTCTTTGGTCTGTTGGTAATCTCTTTCTTGTTTTTAGAAAAAGAGAGCAAATAAATCAGCATAAAGCAGTTATTGTCTAACAAAAAGGCTTCTATAAACAGAAAGTGAAATGTTTACAATGCAAATTAATTAAACGATGTCAAAAATTAAAGTACTAAATCCCTTCTTTAAACATTCAAAAGCCTGCACTTGCCAAGAAATATTCTCCCCATAAATTCTCAACTGGCTCTGGCCACATGCCAAGGCTAAACCCTATTAAATGAATTAACTTAATAAAGGTATAAATATGCTCAGACAAAAAGATCTAACATGTGACTGGTTTATGTGATGTTCTTTCAATTATCCATATTAATTTCATAAGTCTCAGAATTCATTTGGCTTTGGTGAATTCTCCTCCCTCTTAGTAATTACTATTTAAGTGTGACTAATGAAAAAAAAAATCAAATTTTATATTGGTTTCATCATAAGTAATAGATCATTAATTAAACATTGGTTCTATTTAAATTTGTTGAGTATTATTATGGAAAAGTAACTAGACAGAGCTGAGTTAGCTTTCGTTTTCAGATTTCTATGTGCTCAGCTGAACACACCCCCACACATGTAAGTGACCATATTTCTTTTCATGATAAATACTCTTTGGAAATGATTTGTGGTTTTGTCTTTAATTATATTTAAACAAACAAAAAATTACATAATGGAGAAACTCCTAATAACTGGAGCTAATGCTGCATCTCTTCTCTCAGGCTTCCAGTACCAGAACAAGAGGACATGGTCTTAAGCGACGCCAGGGGAGGTTTAGACTGGATGTTAGGAAGAGATTTTTCACAGAGAGAGTGATCTCTCAGTGGAATGGTCTGCCCAGGGAGGTGGTGGAATTGCTGTCCCTGGAGGTGTTTAAGGAAAGACTGGATGAGGAACTCATTGACATGGTCTAGACAATGGGATGATGGTGTGGATGATGGGATGTGGGGAGTTAGATTGTAAAAAGAAAAAAATATGATGATGCCATGACCCTGAGATTAGCTCAGATAGATAAAACATGGTGTTCATGGCACCAATATTGTGGGTTCAATCCCTGTATGGGCATTCACTTAGAAGTTGAACTCCATGATCTTTGTGGATCTCTTCCAACTCAGAATATTCTGTGATTCTGTGATAAGTATACAGTAATAAATGGTAGGCCAGGACACCATATTTAAGACTATGAAGTAGTATCATCACAATGAAGAAAAAGGCTGAAATTTGTCATGTTTTGTTGACCTATACTGTGCATAGATCATACAGTATTTTTCCTCCTCTATTGTCTATCCACCAAACACGTTTAAAATATCACAGACAAGTTCCTAACATAACTATCAAAAAGAGTGTGATAGTATGAAAAGCATTTAATATTAAATAAATACATTTTATTACAAGTATTTAGACCCACATTACCCATTGTCAATATTCGGTGAGAAAATCTGAAGCCAAGCATAATAATGAAGAAAATACTGAAGTAGCAGGGGAGCTGCAAATGCATAGGATAAGCGTAAGAAATACCAATTTAAGATCATACTGTAGGAATCAGAAGGGACTGAATGTCTGTTTAGCCATAGTGTTTCTCTTTTCCTAAATTTTAAATTATTTTGCAAGTTAGAGAAATATATCTATAAGGACGAAGTTACATCCTACCCTTTTCTGGAAATTTAGGTTTGTTTTTGTCTGTATTCTTCACATGTGTGTGGGAAACTTAGACTCCCAGCCAGGAGGACTAAAGCCACCCAAACCCACCAAGTTCCCAGCACGCAGGTTGCCAACAGAGGTGCAGGGCTAGGGTCAGAGGTGCAGGATTAGGGTGTGCCTCTGCAGGCACGCAGGGATGCCTTGTGCTGAGTGCTCTCGTAGGGGGAGGGATGCGCTGGTTCTGCACCAAAGCCAAGCCTATCTCCGCGTAGGTCTTCCTGGTGAAATAGCCTTGCGTGAAGCTTGTGTTTGAGAACCAGATGTAGTGATTTCTCCCAGCTCAAGAGATGCAAGCCTCAAGACATGAAATGGAGGGACCCACATCTATCAGACATCCACAGATCACAGGTATCTCTCATACACTGATTTCAAACACCAAGTCTCCCCGCATGGAAGGCAGCACAGTCTGTACATTCAACACCTTAAATCTAGCAGGACTCCTTGTGGTACCATACACACAACAGTACATGATACTCTTTTATTTTGCATTTTTCAGGAAAATTATTGAACTCAGTGAACTAAGTCCTGCTTTTGCACAGACCCTGGAGTCTTACTTGTGCTTTTACAACCCAGTCATTTCTGAGCCTCTGGGAACTCAGTGGGAGCTGCTGACTCCATGGCGTTGATCAGCGGTATTTTGCTCCGTGCAACACAGCAGTTCATACCTCCTACTGACTTAGGAATTGTACTACTACTTTCTTCCGTTCTTGAATGTAGCTGTAGTCTGTTCTGTACTCACAAAAAAGCTATAGCAGATACTTGTACAAAATGGTAGTAAATCACTCAACTGAAAACAAACCGTGCTCATAAAACAGTTCTTTTCTCACCGTGGAGCTGATCATGCTAATTTGCATTTTTAGTGTGATTTTCAAAGACTTGCATGACCTGCTTTACAAATCTTGTATTTTTCTGACATCACTTACCAGAAGGTAAAACTTACAGATGAAAAGACGTACATTCTTCTATTGCCTTCAATATTGTGGAATAGCAAAATAACGTCTTTTGGACTTGGTTAAAAATATTTAGAAAAAGCACAGAAATCTTTTGCTCGGAGACTTGTTTGTTGAGTCTATGAAAGAATAAACGCATCTCTTAAAGAAAGGAAGAAAGTATTCTCATGGTTAAGTTAAAAAGTACCGCTTTACCCAAAAACTCATTTACCACTTTGAGATGTGACAGTGCATGAATAAATACTTCCGACGGAAGCTTCAGTTTTGTATGAGTGGGTTATCCGGGAAACAAACTGAAAACCAATTATCAGAGTATTAGGAATAAAGACAATAACAAACGGGAATGCGGCACCAAACCTTTCTCACATAAAAAACCCCAAACCCAAAATATTTATCACCACCGCCTCCCCAAACCATCCTTTTAATCTGACTTTTGCTCTTTCTTCATCAATCACTGAGGAAATCCACTTTAGTACAGTGGTAAGTGTCCCCACCTGTCATGTGGGAGACACGGGTTCGATTCCCACCAGGGAGACAGTGTTAAGAGTTGGACTCGATGATCCTTGTGGGTCCCTTCCAACTCAGAATATTCTGCGAATCTGTGAATTTTGGGCTCCCGGCGGCCCGTAGTTTCCCTGGCAACCGGCAGGAAGCGTCTCCGGGAGCGGAGCCTCCCACCGGGACGGCGCTGCCCCTGGAGCGGGGCGGGAGAGGGGCTGAGGGCAGCGGGACGGGAGAAGGGCTGAGGGCAGCGGGACGGGAGAGGGGCTGAGGGCAGCGGGGCGGGAGAGGGGCTGAGGGCAGCGGGACGGGAGAGGGGCTGAGGGCAGCGGGGCGTCCTCCTTGCCCGCCCGCTGGANGGCTGGGGGGAGCGGGGCGGGAGAGGGGCTGAGGGCAGCGGGGCGGGAGAGGGGCTGAGGGCAGCGGGACGGGAGAGGGGCTGAGGGCAGCGGGGCGTCCTCCTTGCCCGCCCGCTGGATTTGTGCGTGTCCCGCGGGGCTACCGAGGGCCGGGTCGGCGGCTCTGTGGGAACTCGCCGGAGCTTCGCAGCCTGAGGCTCTCGGCGGTGGCGGTGCTGGAAGCCCCTCGTCTCTCTCTGCCTCAGCTGGGCTCCGGAGAGTCGGCGCTCAGCAGGGTAAGGGAGCCACCTCGCCTTTCAAATCCTAACAACTTCCATTCTGCCTTCCTTAAGTGACTTCCTTCCAAGAACTCCAGGCTGCACTTTTCTGCCTTTGAAAGTAGTCGTTTAAAGGTGCTTTTCCTATTTCCATTTGAAGTGTCCGTCCTTTGCTTGAAGTCTGTCGTCTGCAAGTAGATGGGTCACTTCTGTATCAGACCTCGTGATTCTCAGCTGTACTTCAGCCGTCTGATCTCCACAAACTCCTGTGACTCTCCGAGCTCCGACTGCACAGGAGCTTTCATCTCTGACCACAGAGACCTCTTTATGAAGAGTGCTTTGTCCTCTCAATGCGACTTCCACCTCTGCCAGTGCACTGGCGTGTTGCCTCAGTTGCCTTTTTACAAAGCCATTATCACTCTCCTTAGTCCCGTCTTTACTTTGGTCCCAAAGGGCTGATATTGTTCTTGCTTATTGCCACTCTTTTTATCTTTTACTTTTTGTCGTGGTGCAACCACTGACTTTTCTAGGTTTTGTCATTAGTTGAAACCTCAGTAAAGTCCTTGGCAAGTATTTTGATTACTTCCTGGGAAATAGGATAAATTAAATACATCTGAATTACTTCTTAATACTTTTCTGAAAAAAATATTTATGTTGTTATTATTCAGCTGACTGTTTTACATGTAAGCCATTGTACATTTCAAAGGTTGACACTGTGTATTGGGTTTGTGTGGCCAGGTTTTCACAGAATCACAGAATCACAGAATATTCTGAGTTGGAAGGGACCCACAAAGATCATCGAGTCCAACTCTTAACACTGTGTCCCTGGCGGGAATTGAACCCGGGTCTCCCACATGCCAGGTGGGGACACTTACCACTGTACTAAAGTTTTGGGTAGATGAGGGGTTATAGGGGGAACTTCTTTGAGAAGCTGCTGGAAGCTTCCCCCATGTCCAGCAGATCCAATGCCAGTTGTCTCCAGGATGGATCTGCTGCTGACCAAGGCTGAGCCCATCAGGAGTGATAGCAATGCCTGTGATCACGTATTTAAGAAGGAAGGAAAAAAGTGTTATTGGACAGGTGAAGATGGGAGACAGAAGAAGGGCAGAGTGAACAAAATGCGAACACCAAGGTCAGTGGAGAAGGAGGGGAAGGAGGTGCTCCAGGTGCCAGAGCCAGGCTACAGCTCATGGTGAAGGCCATGGTGGGGCATCATGTGGAGGACCACAGGGGTGCAGAGATCCACCTGCAGCCCACTCAGGAGCCCATGCCAGAGCAGGTGGATGCTGGAAGGAGGCTGTGACCCCATGGGAGGCTGATGTTGGAGCAGAGTCCTGGCAGGGACCTGCTGACCCCTGGGGAGAGGAGCCTGCACTGGAGCAGGATTTTCTTGGTAGGACTGTGGGAGTCCCATGCTGGAGCAGCCTGTGCCTGAAGGACTGCACCCTATGGAAAAGTGACCCCATGGGAAGCAGGGCAAGGACTCCTCTCTCTGAGCAGCAGCAGAAACAACAACTGACCACAGACCCCATTCCCCATCTCCCTGCACTGCTGTAGGGGGAGGAGGTAGAACTTGGATGGAGGGGGGTGGAGGGAGGGTGTCTTTAAGATTTATTTTACTTCTCATTCTTTAGCACTGTTCCCGTTAGTAATAAATCTAATATCCTTACTTGGAGTCTGTTTTGTCCACAACAATGATCAGTGTGTGATCTCTCACGGTCCTTATCTCAACTTCTATGTATTTTCTCTGTCCATTTTTAGAGGGTAGAGTGAGAGAGCAGCTTTAGGGGGTACCAGGCATCCGGCCAGGGTCAGACTACTACATACTGATAGCACTATTTTGTGATATGTGATGCTACTGTCAAGAACTTATCTGGTATTTTTTGTAGTGTAAGCGATTTTGATTCTTATTTTCCTGACACTTAGAAATGTGTCTTCTATCTGTTGTGATTAGAGCTTAGTGATAGTAAGCTGACACTTAGAAAATCAGGATATTTTCTCTCTGTGTTACTGTTTGTCTTTTAGGGCTGCGAATTATTTCTGATTTTAATGATTTTCATTTTATGACATGCAGTGTCATGTAAGTTTTTTTGTGTTCTAAAGAGACATAATTGTCTAATTGTGGTGTGTTAGTTTTTTTTCGAAAGACTGTCACTGGAGACAGACTGCATTCTGGAAATGGTAAGAAAGAGAAAACAAGATGTACAGTGGGATTGAAAACACTAGTTCTGACTAAGTCGTCAGTCAAGAAGTATTGATGTAAACTTTCAATTTTAGTTTTGTTTTCCATTTTAACTTATTGGGTAATAATTAGTGTATGTTCTTCCTGGGCATTCAGTAAAGCTTAGATGTTATAAAGATGTAGCATAAACTCAGAAAGACATAGAATATCTACACAAGGGAAGGGACCTTATCACTTCTTACCACAAACAGAAACAATCCTAAAGATTTCATAATTTAGATAATGACTGTGGAATGCGATGCTGGAAAGTAGTGCCATGGAAAGGATTCACAGATTCACAGAATATTCTGAGCTGGAAGTGACCCACAAGGATC
The DNA here is from genome assembly GCA_013390025.1 of Pitta sordida. Classification (NCBI taxonomy): domain Eukaryota; kingdom Metazoa; phylum Chordata; class Aves; order Passeriformes; family Pittidae; genus Pitta; species Pitta sordida. The sequence goes on along the minus strand of WEKX01022110.1, from coordinate 50,362 downwards.
ATCGAGTCCAACTCTTAAAGAGCACAACTGCCTCCCATCTGGGAGGGGAATTGAACCCTGGTACTCCTTCATGGAAAGAGGAGGGGCAGGCACTGATCTTTGTGGTGACCAATGACAGAACCCAAGGGAATGTCCTGAAGTTGTTGCAGGGGAGGTTTTGGTTGGATATTAGGAAAAGACAAGAGGGAGGTTGGGCACTGGTCACAGTACTAAGCCTGACAGAGTTCAAGAAGCATCTGGACAAGGCTCTCAGACCCATGGTGTGACTCTTGGGATGGTCCTAAGTGTTGGACTTGACGATACCTGTGGTCCAAAGCAACTCGACGTATTCTGTGACTCTGACAAAAGTACCTGACTGGAAGTCCTGTTTGAAGGGACAAAGTAGAATTCCCAAACTAAACGCGGACTGCATGAGCAGAAGTCTGGCAGAGATTAGGGTGAGGGTGTGGGAGTAGCATGACCAAAAAAATCTGCCTCGCTAGTTCATGCTGATCTCAATATTTGGAATTTAGTCATGTTTTTGTCAAAACCAGGTGTCATCAACTTGTGAAAGGTGATGGCTGGAGGCCAAGCACTTTGCTCATCCTTGAGGCAAAGTTTATGTCTGTGTTTTCTTTAACTGTCTTCCTATTGCTTTCACTTGTATATAGTGTAATTTCTTGTCCACTAAAGGAATGTAATTCCTTATTTCCTGATTTTTTTCATCCAGAGTACACCACAGCATAAATTACTGAGCATTAATAATATTCAAAACCAACATTTTCACTCTTTATGATTTCATTAATATTTGAAAACTTGTCATTTCCCAGCAGTAATTTATATTATTCATGACAGTGTCAGATTTGGTGTTTTAATTAGGCAGAGGACTATTATTTTTGTTAGGGACTCTTTAACACATTACATACATATGTAGTGACATGTGTGGCTGGTGCATTGATGTTTAGAAGATGAGTGTCCCTAAATCAGTAGTTAAGGATACATACAGAAAGTAATTTTTGCACTCTTTTTAAAAAAGTGCTTTCATTCTTCTTACCGCATTTGGAATTAATTGTCCATGTTCTTTCTTTTCTGCCTTAAGATTCTCTTCCCATCTCTTATTGATTCTACTTTGGGGTTTGAGTCCTGAATGTACTTCCTCTTTTCTTCATTCCTTCATCCTGGCCATTCCTCAAATTGTTGCTTTCTTCTGGTGTAACTGTATCCAACCAGCCTGTTTCAATCTGGGCTCTTCTGCTAAGCCCCATGATGCTGCTTGGGTTGCTGTAGGCTACCCTAAAGGCAGACTGTAGCTAATTCACTTTTGCTGGAGGTCTCAAAAATCACAAGTAAATGGGAGCAGGTTAGGAAATGTGTGGATTTGGAAGATGGAGTGACAAGACTGTTAAAATTAGCCTGTGCACTGCACAGGATATATAAGAATTAGCCTTTGTTTCTTGTGCACTTATTCAGATTTTCTTGATGGTTTGTTCATGTAAGTTTTTGGGCCTATGGATTCAAACCTTTGATAGTCTGTCATATAGGAATGAAAATTATTTTGTTTTTAATGTTCTTCTCTTCTAGGAAGCAATGTTCTAAGAATGTCATCAGGCATCCAAATGAAATCAAAGACTGCAGCACAGAAAAGCAAGACATCTCCTTTACCATGTTCTCTAGAACCTTCAATTAAACCACAGCCAAAGCCTAGTGACAAGCTGAATCCTAAAACTATTGATCCGGTATGTATAGATGATTTGGGTTTTTGTTTGTTTGAAACTCATCTGTGGCTGGAAGAAAATACCTTACTTTATGAAATGGCATGCAGGACATGCTTATTCTGGTCCTGTTTTTTAAATGTAAATTAATTTTTTGTCATTAATCATACATTCCCTATCTTCTAAGCCAAATACCTCTGGCATAACATTGTTTATTACATTTTTAAAAAGTGGGGTTTGGTACAAAAAGTTTGTGGCTTGGGTGGTAACTGTTATTTTCTATGTACTATTGCCCTAAAAAGAGATTTGGAGCTATGAGTTAAAAAGGGCTGGGTTTGTGGGGGGTTTTTTTTGTATACTTCAACATCTGCTCCTTTAGAGGAAATTTCAGTTATGCAATGAAACCAAGAATCAGGCAGCCTCTTGGAAGATTATCAAGACTTCATAAAATCTAGCAAATCACAGTATCACAGTATAGATAAGGCTGGGAAGGACCTTGAAGATCATCTAGTCCAACCTGTAGCCCAACTAACCCAGCATCTACATCTAGATCATATCGCTCAACACCTCATCCAGCCTACCCTTAAACACCTCCAGCGTTGGTGACTCAACCACCTCTGTGGGCAATCCATTCCACATCTGGATCACTCATTCAGTAAAAACCCCTTGAAACTCACAATTACTGGGACTTTGTAACACTTTAAGAAAAATGTGTGTTCTTGGGGTTCTTGGGAGAAGAATAATGAAAGGCATTTATTTTGTGGAAGGCATGTGTTGGGAGAACTGACATTGAATGCATGAATTACAGCTCACCACTGGGCCATGTAATTTGACAATGAATAATGTCACAGGCTATTTGGAAAGTGAATTAAATGTAAGAGTACTTCGATGAAGTAGTAGATTGCAATAAACAAAGGCTGAATACTGTGAAGTGGGCACCTTTTTTACTATATATCTTGCAAGTAGCACAGTGACTTAAACCATGAAGTCATCAAATCATGCACACATTTTTAATGATCTTAAAGCAGGTTCAAACACTCAAAAGATAAAAATTAAGATTTAATTATATTTCTATTTAAATGCTTTACAATGAGGTGTTGAATCTTGGAAGCATCATTGAAAGATCATGCTCATCATCATCATGGCTAAGCTTCACGAACGAAGATATAGGAAGGGCACTACCCACGCTGATGACTAAAAACGCCAATGTGGGGTAGACAAGTCTGGGTACAAAAGGCACAGCGGAAAGTCTCCTTAGGCGGTATTAACAAGGCACGGTTCTTTCTGCGTTGTCTTTTCTCCTCAACTCTAATTCTACATGAGCTTTCAAAGGAGGCAGCAGATGTTGAGATCCTTGAGCGCGTCCAGAGAAGGGCAACAAGGATGATGAAGGGGCTGGAACACAAGCCCTGTGAGGAGTGATTGAGAGAGCTGGGGTTGTTCAGTCTGGAGAAGAGGAGGCTGAGGGGAGACCTTATCGCTCTCTACAACGACCTGAAAGGGAGGTCTCTTCTCTCCGGCTACCAGTGATAGAACAAGAAGACACATTCTTGAAGTCTGTCAGGGGAGATTTAGACTTGACATTAGGAGGAACTTTTTCACAGAGAGGGTGATCTCTCAGTGGAATGGGCTGACCAAGGAGGTGGTGGAGTCAGCATCCCTAGAGGTGTTTAAGAAAAGGTTGGATGATGTACTTGGTGGCATGACCTAGATATTAGGGTAGTGTGTTATAGGTGGGATGGTGTGTTGGTAGCAGGATGGCAACAGGTTAGGTAACAGGTTAGGTTAGGTAACAGGTGATAGGTTGGATTTGATGGTCTCTATGGTCTTTTCCAACCTTACTGATTCTGTGATTCTGTTATAGATGATGCGTTTCCATATCTCCCAATTAGAGGCCAGAGTGGACCAGTGATGGTAGTCAGTATGGCCAAGACTGAGGTGTTTCAGGGCGTCCTTGTATCTCCTCTTTGGGGCTCCTCTGTTGCGGCAACCAGTGGTGATCATGCTAGTAAATAATATTTCATATTCATATATGAATTCATATATCGTATCATATACATATATGATAAAAAACAAATTTCTGCAGCCTTTCCACCCGTGAAGCTCCTAGTTTCCTTGTCCAGTGAGCCCTTTCTAGATTCTCACCCAGTATGAAGTTCCCCCTGCATTTCCAGTGCCCTCATTCCATCTTGCCCGAAGTTTGGTATTTCTCCCACATCTTGCCACCATGTACTTTTGTCTATACTCGGATCGAGATGGAGTTGAAGAAAAACTGCCTGGTATCAGTATAACTACAAGAGCATAAGGAAAGTGGGAGCTCCTTAATCTGTTAAGGAGAGAACTTACAAGACTTTAGTGTTAACATTGGTAAGAGAAAATAGAAAAATAAGGTAATTCCATTGGGAGAATGCCGATTCTACATTATTTATTCATTTCAACAACTCCCTAGCCAGACAATTCTGAAAAGCAATTTTCTGATAAGTGTATCAAATATATGTTTAACACCCCATACTCGCAGTTCTTTTTTTAAAATTTGTTTTAGAATCATATGACTAAGTTCATTTTCCTGGTAAACTGCAATTTTAGCATGTTCATAACAGCTATAAAACATTACTGTTATGAATTAATAATGTTTTTTTTTCTATCCTCACAGTTTGGTGTTTATTCTCAACCATCATCTGCATTTGTTTCTACATATGCTAAAGGTGGCATTCCATGCAGGTGTGTGGGGTTTGTTTGTGATTTTACTAAATATATTATGAAATACATCTCTTCATGTTTGATCTGTTAGTTAGGTTGTTTGATTCCATTTATTTCTGGAAAGATTTCTAATAGATAACTCTTTTCAAAGTAGAAAGCAGTTTCCCAGGCCTTGGAAATCGTCTTCTTTTGGTTCTTTTTTGATACTGTATTAATATAAAGTCACGTTTTCAAAGAATAGTAAAGTTTGTGCAGACTTGGTTTGCTAAACATCTTTCACAAAAGGAGTTAATAATAAAATCAGTGCCCTTTAGGTAAGTAGACATCTTTCAACCTTTTTCATCTGAAGTAAGTAGTATGACAATATTCTATTGAATATTCCAATTCTGTTGTTGTCAGCAATATCAGATATTAACAAAACTACTTGTAAGTAATAGTTCATGGTATTTTCAGTTACTTTTATCTGTTATATATTTGCCTAGACAATAAACATTTTAGGTTTTTGTCACATGGATGCAGAATTACTTTACAAAAATTTTAGTTGTCATTAATACAATGTACATGTAGTTGTATAAAATAGTAACTAATACATAGCCTTTATCAGTATCTTAGGAGTCAATAATTAATTCCAATATGATTTTCTTTCAGTTTCAACTGATTTCCCTTACCAATTGTTACTTAAGGAAAATGTTACTTGATACTTATCAAAATAAGTAACTTTGCTAAAGGAGCTTCTTCTGTGTTGCACGAGAAGCATCTGTAATTTTTATTTTCTTGTTTCTATGTGATTAGGAACAGAATTTTTGAAACTGCTGTGTTTTGGGAAATTTTTCTAATTGCAGTGTTAAGTACCATTACACATATACAAAGGTTGGACTCAACCTCAGCCCTCTTGATTCTGTGATTCTATGACTTCACTAAGGAGAGCTGTATGTATTGAGTTTGTATATAAAACATAGTAGCAACAAACTGATGGATGATATATTTATTTAAAGTGAATAGTGGTAGTAATAAATGGTGTATTATTATATGTTAATTTGTTAAAACTTTATTCTTTATATAGGTTAGTGCATGGGTCAGTAAAGCACAAACTGCAATGGGAATGCCTTCCTGAAGCTGTTCCCTTTGATCCCCTCCTTGTAACACTGGCAGAGGTAAACTCAGTTTCTTGCAACATTAAGCATACAACCATTTCCTAATTGTAAATGTCATTTGAATAGCTTAGAACAATCTAGAATTAGATAGCTTAGAACAATCTAAGCTATCTAATTTAGGCTTACCTACTTGGTAAAGATGAAAAAAAACCGCATTTGTGAAGATCTTGTATGAATGAAAATGGTCAAGAACATTTCTGTTGGTGGTTCTTCAGTCAGAGCATTCTGGGAGAGTTAGGTAGAGCTGCTTGATCTTCAAGGTACTGGCCAAATGCAAGAACACATCTCAGATTCCCACCTGTTCAATGAAATGCTTCAATCTGCTTGTGGTTTTGCAGATTCTTTTGTAAACTAAATCATTTTTATTATTTTTGTATACAAAGCCTACCTATTGAGGTAAGAGTGCTTTCCTTAATAGATTGAACTATACAGTGAAAATAGGATCCTGTAAATAAGTGGAAGAGAAATGCTATACATTAGGGTGAGGCTTCTGTTTTCTCAGAATCATCAGTGACATTTATCACCAAATGTATTTCAGGTGTCAAACACTGAATCCAATGTCATGGAAGTGCATATCCTGAGATGGCTTATTATATTTTTTTTTCCTTTTTTTTTTTTTAAGATTAAAATATCTCAATTCGTAAAGTAACATAAAGCTCCCATTATAGAAAGTTTCAGCCATTGGCCTGTAAATTTGAGTTTTGTCAGTCAGGCCTTCACTACAAGTGCATCTTTGTACTGTTTACAAGTTGGTGTTGCAGAGAGGGATGTGTGCTGGGGGGCATCTTTCCTTTCATAGTTCATCTTTGGGGTTTTTTTGCCTTCAGGGTACAAAAACCATTTACAACTATTTATAGCCTGTTCTTGTTCCTGGTCTTGTTGAAAAAATACCTTGGGTAGTGAGATTAAAGTTAGTGAAGTACACATATTGATTAATGGACAGTATTCATAGTGTGAGTTCTAATATTCAATGTTCCAAAAGAAAAAAAGTAATTACAATATTCTGTGAGTAGAGTTTTACTCAGTGGCTCCACATGGTGGAGTTAGTGCACTTTATGTTTTGAACTCATCCGACAAAATCTAAACATCATCTTGCAGCTATGTGGAACCTTTTAAATGTGTCTTTGTTTAAAAAAAAGTGCACTGTTAAGAAATATGTTTTATATTTGCAACAGGGACTAAGAGAGACAAGACATCCCTACACATTTGTTTCAAAGGAGGGTTTTAAAGAATTACTTCTTGTTGAAGGTGCTACTGAGAAAGCAACTCCCTTGTTGCCTCGTCTGGTTCCAGTCCTAAAGGCTACACTGGTGGGTCTTACTCTTCATGCAGAGATTTTAATGGGTTTGATGTTTTTTCTTTTGCTGGTGATGCCCACCTGGAAAAGTTTAATGTGATAAATCTATTGCATGGGCTTTTTGTCTGGGGATTGGGAATGGTTTCTCTTACACTTTTTAACTCCACCTTGATTTTATTAGATAAATATGTCATTAACTGTAAATTCAGGCGGGGAACTCCTTGTAGAGCTGTATGACAGTAGCTATGGGTAAATTTTGTGAAAATGTTTTATTAAAGGTCTGAATATCAGCAGAATTAAATATATGTTTTTGTGGTGTTTTTATATATTCACATGATAAAAATAAAAATGAGGTGAAGTAAAATGGAGATGTGGGAATAAATACTCATCTGTTACATCGAACAATTCAAAACTTGTTACATAGGTAAAACAGAACATGTTGCTGAGGAAAAGGGACATATACACTTAAAATGTTTGAGACCATATTCTTAATTTTTCAAATGTTTTTAACTTTTCTACTCCTTCAGGAAACCAAGTAAGATATTGGCTTCAGGGGTTATCTTATTTGGATCTTTTCAATATTTTTTAGAGCCCTTTTGTGGTTCACCAAGTAGGTGTCCTTTAATCCCACTATGTTTCCGTTCTAAATTTTAATTCTCAAATCAGAGGTGTAACAGAAGTTCAGATTTAGTTTGAAGACAAAATTAGAGAAGTTGTTCTTGTCTGTTCCTCCAATTACTGTTACTCAGCTGATAATTTTTATTGCTGCACTGTTTTGGTATAAAGTCTTGTTAAACCTTCTACTACACAAGTGATCAATCACTTCTGGTTAAAAAGAAAACATTCAGGTCCCAAATGCTGAAATGAAAAAATAATTGTTTAAATAAAATTTACGACTTGGACAAAATAAATGTTTATGTGTCTGCTAAAGGAAAAGCAAGATAACTGAATCATTAGAGAACTCAGGTGTAGAACCTTCCCATGGGAGAAATAAAGATGATGAAGAACTCGAGAAGTAGATAAGAGCCTGATAATTTCTGGTAAGCGACAAAGGTGTAGTTACCAGGGAACTAAATTGAGGCAGAAACTCATTGGCTCCGGTGTTTCTCCAGCAAAGGAAGTTACTGGTCTGAAATACATAGAAATTACCCTGAATTCATTGCATTTGTAACTAAAATGGTATCTCTCATTTTTCAACATATCTGCATTTAAGGGGTTATTTCTAATATGCTGTGAAATACTGAAATTGTTGGTGTAGTAAGCTGTTTATCATGGCAAATTTTTTATTTCTTCAATAGTAAGTAGTTAGTTTCGTTGTCTCAGAAGAAATACAAGAATTTTACTGATGTTTGGTGGATACTTTTGTTTTCTACTTTAAAAATATACTTGTTTTAAATGTGGCCTCTAGAGACTACTATTCAGTCAGTATCTACATATACGTATTTCTAAACTGGTAACATTATAGCAATTAGCACTTACACAGTAGTTTTAATGTTTAAAAGTACTACACACATTCATAATGCAGAGATCGCAGCTGAGAAAAACTTGAGTGTTTGTCTGAATATTACTGTGAGGTTTTCTTTCTTCCTCCTCTGAAGGCCCATAAAGATGATGAAGTATTTGAAAGGGGATTGGATGCTTTAGTTCAACTGAGTGCTGTTGTTGGCCCATCTCTTAATGATCATCTTAAGCATCTACTCACAAATGTAAGGTTTTAATTCTGTAGTAAAAAAAAAAAATTGGTTTTTTGCATGGTACTATTGTTGAGATGTTTACTGTAAATCTGCACAGATACAGTGGAGGACTCAGCAGTTCCATGGAAAGCACTATTTCATATATTCCCCTGTGTGACTCCATCATCCTTTAACAATACAGTGACTTACAAAGTTCTAGCAAGGTCCAAAAATTGTTATTAATGTATACTTAAGAATAAAAAAAAAGAGAAATTTTCATTAAATAAACTTAGAGTGGGATTATAGAAGTAGTTTTATGCTAAGTCATTTTGAGGACATCCTTCCTCTTTTCATGGTTTTTCATGGTTTTGTGTAGTCTATTAGCAAAGTGCACTTTTACAGCAAAATAAAAGGACATTTTTTTGACATCCAATGAAGAAGAGAGACCCGTGCTACAATTGTAGCAGGGTTTTTTAAACTATTTTCATGATAATAAATCTCTTTCAATGCGTCTGAAAAATAAGTTAACTTTTTACCTTGACAGCACTTTAAGAATGACTGTTTTTTTAAGGTTGGTACTTCTTTTGAATTTGTTTGCTAAAAGACAAAAATTAAGATAAATACATGGTTTTTTTTAAATTTAGTTTATATTCCTTCTGCCTTGACTGAGTTTCATACTTTGACATCAGTTAGAAGTTATGTTTCTTTTTTGTCCTTAGTGTTCCAAAGAGAAAATGAGATAAAGAAAATAGAATTCTTATGACCTCTTTGCATATATTGTACTATACCGTGCAATGAACCATTTTATTTTACTTTTTCAATAGCTTTCAAGGAGATTAATGGAGAAGAAATTTAGAGAAAAAGTTACTGTTACCTTACAAACGTTGGAGCAATATGGTGGAAAGGTGAGTTGATCTGATGATTATTCTGTACAACAACTTTGGTCTCTGGCTTTCTTGCCATCTTCTCTTCAGTGTGCCTGAGATGCATGCTTTGTGTTCCATTTCTGAGACTAAATGTGTTTCTCCACATAGTTTTCTGTTGCTAAAATTACTTTTTTCTATTATTGATGATGCTTGTCCATTCCCACTAATAGCTTATTGTTTGGGTTATTTACTAAGGAATTATGGCATTCACATTCCAACTCACCCTGGTTAATTCAGAGATTAGGTCTGTAATTGCTATAAATCAAAAAATAGGCATTCAGTACAGTTGGATCTCCTATACCATGGTACCACGGGTCTTGCCTCCTATCTGTGAAGCCCTCTTTCCACATAGAATGGCAGCTCGTTAATATGTAAATTTGCCCTGCACTCTCCCACGGGCCTCCAGCACTGTTTTGGCACTGCGTTCCTGCGTATTGGTTGCTGCGGCAGCCGTGCTGGTGATGGCAGGAAGCGGTGGAGCTGCTGCCACCACTGTGCCAGGGGAGGAGGGGGAATTGGTGGAGCCGCTGCCACCACTGTGGCTGTGCATGTTGATTTGCATATTCATGACTGCCTGTGTTCATGCGTGCCAGGTCGCGCATGCGCAGTTCCGAAATAGGAGCCTCCTTAATCGCTGAGATTAATCACGTCGCTAAGATGTGAAGCCGCAATATGGGGCTGCAAAGTGCAAGAGGGCCGACTGTAATAGGTGGCAGATGTTTCTTCTGATGAACATTCCGTTGCCATTTTATCTTGTGCTGTACGTTGTGCAGAAAGGAGGAAAGAATAAAAAGTGAGGGGTATTGGCTTGGATATTCATCCAGAAGAGAAAATATTTTCTTTCATTATGAACGCTTATATGTATTGTATTAAATGATCATTCATAAAGAATAGGAGTAATCTCAAGAGTAGGGACCAAAAATGCAGTGTTGAGCTTGTGTGCCTTAATCAGTAGGTACCCAAATCATCAGCAGACAAGACTTCATTTTCTTGTGTGTGTTCTCATATTTATTTAAGGGCAGTAGCAGTGCTCATTATCACAGACTTGTAAAACGTTATGACAAATGAAGGAGGACAAGAAAAGACAAGTGAGACAAGAAAAGAAAAATGATGTCTCACCTTGGTGTTTTGATAATTTAGTTCTAGATATTGTAACTAATCCAGTGAGTCATTCACCTCCAATTCTTCTGTCAGTCCCCTGAGATCTTGTTGTCTTAATCCAATTTGTGAGTAGGTCTTTCTGTGTGTCTTTTAAAAATACTGTAATAAGATAAAGCAAAAACCCCTGGAAACAAACTCCTAAATTGTGGTTACGAGCAATATTATATAATCCAACTAATTCATTTATAAAACTTCTACTCTAAATTAGTTATAAAGTATATGATTCTTACTTTTATTGGATGTCCCTTCCAGAGTATCACTCCTCTATTTAAAAATCCTTATTGTTTCATGTCTATATTTTATGCTCAGTTTTAGGTATGAGTTTACATGCCCCTTCCCTTGGATGTTTACTGTCCAGCATTAGTTACCACAATGGTCCATTTTCTCAGTTTATTATTTTCAGCCCTTTTAACAGTAAATTTCTCAGCAAATATTAACTTTTTAGTTTTCTACTGTTTGATATTAGCAGAGATAACTAAGTAAATGTTGTGAATTATACAGTTTATAGGAACTATATTAATACTGTCGTATGTAGTGCTGGTGCTCCTTATTTTGTTTAAATTTGTTTTGTTTTCTTCAAAAGGCAACTGCAGCTATCATCAAATCTAAAATTCCAACCTATTGTTCTATCTCCTCTTGAACAAGAAAACTGTCGTGATTTGTACTGTAAGGTGAAGTTTGGAAAGAAACTGCTTGTGAACATCACTGACACTTACTTGGGGTATGATATATTCTCTTAAAATAATCACAATTCTCTAGTATGATGGAGAGTGAGAGTCTTACCAGTTTGTGAATATGTAATTATGGAAGACTTCCTCCTGTATATTTGATATGCACTGTGCTTACTATGACATTGACTAACTTGCTGTTATTTCAAACCCAGAGCAAATATTGATTCTTATTTTGTTGTAAATTACAATTTCATTTAATATATCTGCAACGCTTAATACATTTTGTGTATTTGTGTGTGGCAAAATAATTTGGCTGTAATTACTTAAATAGTAACTAACTTGGTGTTGAATTACAACCTTTCGTTGCTGCTTTTGAAACGATTTATTTTGTGGCAAAGGCACAGATGGATGCATTCTGGTTCATCAGGACTAGGGTAGATGTAGAGCTATGAGCACTCAGACTTCTTCAGTCAGCTTTTAAAGGTGTGAAGCTGAACACAACACACAAGTAGCAGATGGTGCAAAGCTGAACTTGCTCAGTGCATTTGTTTCGAGGCACTGGAGAGGCTCTGGAGAATAACAGTGCAGAGGCATCAGGTTGCTCCACAGAGCCACAGCCTAGGTTTTGCTCATCTAATTAGTTCCAGTTAGCTTTGGGCCTAATGAATGGGAGCTGGATGTGTCAGGCAACGTTGGAGTAGTTACATTGTGCTCCCTTTGCCCTGAGTTCAGTAATGTTGCAGATATGCTTGGGACCAGCTTGTGAATTCAGACAAGTTAATAAATTTCGGAACATAAAAGAGATGAGTTGAAGACAACAAAAGGATGGCAGAAGCCGGCTTAGCTTGCTGTAAACCCTTATAGGGTGCAGCATTAGCCCATGAATGTATTTGAATTTGATTGCAAAATAATTCCTAACTGGCCTTGCAATAAAAACTGTTCAGAGTAATGTTGTGTTTGAGTACACTGTGAGAGAGAGCTGACTGAAGTAACAAAAACTGCATAGAACTTTTCTCCTGAGGAAAAGTCAGTTCTGAAATTTAAAGCTGTTGGAAGTGAGGGATTTTTTTGTCATCAGAAGATGGTGAGGCACAGAGTATTAAACAATTCTGTCATGTGAAAGCAATTTCAGATTTTGTTGAAAACTACTAGTATTTGAATAAATTCAATTTACCTCAGGAGTGCGCTAAGATTGCTCCTGAGATGAGAAGTGTGGTAGGCTTTTATTTTTATTTTTGGGGTTTTTTTTCAGTTAGCATTTTTACCAACAAGTACTTAACAACTCAAAAAATTTGATCATGGTCCTTTTTTATTTCATGTTTATTTTTTTTTTTACAAAATGTGCACATTTAAGTTACACAAACACGCTACAGCAGATTTCAGGTGTACATGTATTGTACTACTCTTATCCTACACTGGTGATAGCAGAGCAGCCTTCAACATGCCTCTGACATCCCATCTCTACACCAGAATAGATACCTGATTTATTTTTACAAAAGAAAACTTGCAATGTTCTTTCTACTTCATTAATCCCCCTTCACATTTTCTGCAGCAATGTCGCAATGAAGGTTGGCCTATCTCTGAAAGCATTTCACCTATTTTGAAATATTGGCATAAACTGTGGACAGTATGTCTTAAAAATTGCATGGATGGAGGGGCAGTGTTATCTTTTAGGTGCATACCTTTTTAGAAAAATCTTTCTAGGTTCAGAATGAAGTAGTTCCAATCTTAATGAATAAATGGTCCTAAAAAAAAATGTACTGCATTTATCACATGTAGATGATATACAGCTGAAGTTTGCATTTTTTCCGGATTCTGTCTCGTAGTTACAGATATTACAAAAAAGCTGGAACTGATGCTAGCCTGGCTAGCAGTCATTATCATTAGATGTTACTACATAGTGATACTCATTCTCAGCACTGATGTGGGAGGGAAGTTTCAGAAAAAGTTCATGCCGTTTTCTTCATTAAAGGCAGCAAAACACATACTTATGAAAACAGCGTTAGGATCCAGTTAAGGTTTCTTTATGAAAAATTAGAAGTCAGAAGATCCTTAATTTTAAGATAAGAACTTTGCAGACACATTCAAGAAGAATTGAAAGTACAGTATGTAGGACGCCTGATATTCATGTCATGATAAATCAAATGCAGATTTACTAGGTAAGTGTGATAGAAGCTTAATCATATTTTTTAGAGAATAAGCCTACCTATAAGCAACTGGTTTTTTGTTCTATAACAATTCTTCCTCTCTAGTTATCTGTTTTGTTGGGTTTGGGATTGGGGTTTTTTTGGAAGAGAAAAGCAAGTCAAAGGTGGAAGGCAATTGCAGCAAGACGTGCATTGCACAATGATTATAGCATTTTAACTCAAAGTGTTATTTAAAAATGAGGACTACACCATAGAAATAGGAAAAATATATGGTAATGCCTCTGTATAAATTAGAAGCTGGTATTTAAGAAATACAGTTGAACACCTGGAGTTTAATCCAGTACAAATGAGTAGCAAAACTAAGAGTGGGGGTTTTTTTTAATCTCCTTGTGATTGATGCTGTTTTAACTAGGGTTTGGAATGATAATAAAGCTGCATACTTTCAGTTCTTCCTTTGTTTGAGTTTGGAGTAAACCCTTGATTTTTCAGTACAATCTTGTTAACTACGTAGCCACTGTTGAGAAGCTGAATGTCATAATTTAGAAAGAGTTTTTTGTTGGGAAGAGTTTATAATAAAAAATTTACTTGCATAATACATGTCTCAGTGTAAAGCTGAGGAACTTTATTTATGATAAAGTGGGAAATCCATATTTTAGTTAATGTAGCAGAATAGCTCATATTTGTCCATTAGTTGTAGACCTAATGTCTTCATTAAATCACATTTTCAAAGAGCTGCATGGATCGCATTATATTCTCATCCTGTAAAAAAAGACAATACAAAACAAAAAATCATACACCATTACAAATGCAGTTGCCCTGTATCTGTAGTGAAATGGTGTAGAACTAATTGTATTATAGGTAATTACAACAATTTTTTCAGCTTGTTTAGAGAAAGATAAAAGGCTGTTAATGGATCTATGATTAAATAAGTTTTTATATATATTGACGAGACCAAAACTACTCTCTCAAGAATACAATAGCATATTAAGAGAATTAAGTCTGCAACATTTCAGAGGTAATCAGTTCATACCCAGTACAAAAGAATACATTTAGGCAATATGTATTCATGGAATAGTTGTACCTGAAGTGCAAATCAGTACATGGAAGTGCTAGTCCTGTGCATCATACACAAGAGCCTTTTTGCAATACTAGGGCATCCTGCTACATAGCTGGGGAGGACTCTAAAATAAAATAGATTTAAGTGTGCATCTTTGCAAGAACTGGAGTCAGTCTTTTGACTGAGCTTTGACAAATATCACAACACTCTACAGCTCCTCAGTTTAGATTTTCTGTGTGCTCACACTGAATGATGGTGACGGCTTTCCAGTGCTGTTTCTGATACCTAATACCATGCTGATTGCTTTGTATTAGGTAATTTTTTAACAAAAGCTTCAGCTCCCCAGTTCTGCATAATCCTTACTGAAGCATTACTCTGTGCTCCAGTTTTTATCAGGAGGTGACTCTCAGCACACCTCTCATCAGAAGTTATTTTTCTTTGTAAGCTTTACCTTTCAGTATGTAGAAGAAAGAGTTTACTTGCAGTAGCCTGTATTTTTTTGGCATTTCTGGATCAACAGTTGACTGCGTGAAACAATGTATGTACATATACAAAATACAAGAATTCATGAGATGCTCATTTAGAACTTGCTGGTGTTCACTGTAATGAGCCTAGGTTTTAATCTGAATGCACATCCTTTAGCACTTCAGACATCTTCAATTCTAGTGCATAAAAAGACTGAATTTGATAAATTATTTTTGTAAGTTCATGTGCATAAACTCCCCCACTTCTTAAGAGAGGTTCTCTCATATTATCCACTATTGATAGGTATGTGATACTTCTGTACATTAATCTTCCCATAATACATGTTCAGTATCAATTTCCAGTTAAATTATTCACTGTTCAGTGTAGTAGGTGATATTTTTTGTAGAACATGACAGGCCTGAGTAATTAGCTTAATTTATGTGATGAAACATGCACAGTGGGGTTTTTAATCTTTGATTCCTTATGTCATTTTAAGTGATGTTGCTGTAAGAAATGATCTGTGCACTATGTATTTTGTACTGATAAAATAACTTATGGAAGCAATGATACGTAATTTCAAAAACTATGTTGTGTAGATTAATGCTTAAAAATTTGTAGACTAAAATTACTATATTGAATTACTAAATGTTAAAATAAATGTTTTTTTTCCCACTTCAATGCCTTAAAACATCAATAAACTAGTAAAGATCACTAAGTAATTAAAGGTTGAAGTTTGGTTCAGCTGGAATCATTTGTCATTGAATTAATACAAATGTCTTTGCATATACATTGGCAACTAAGCTCAGCAAATGTGCAAAGCAAACATGCTCTAAATTTGCTAAGTGTTTTGACACTTCTACCAATTTTATTATATGCATATCATCATGAATGAAACTGTTAGTTTTCTAAAATCAGCTCTGTATTTCTGAGGTTGACTGTTCTTTACAAAAGACTTCCAATCCCCCCCGTTAGTCAGTCAAATGGGAAGAGTCTTCACAAGAAAATATAGGCTTGTCATAATATTTAGAACATAGTGAGTTTTAGTAGGTTTTTTCCCCATCTTTAAAAAAGAAAAAAAACCCAGATCCTTGCACTGGAATTCCTTGGCAAGTTTATCTTTTTCGTTTGCCTCTTTTTTCAGTACATTTTTCTACACAATTTTTCATAACAGATTTGTTTAATGCTTCCTAACTCAAGACATAAGGAGGTGTTAGTGCAAATGAAACATTGTCCATATGAAGCACAAACCTGGATGAATGAGCTTTGGTAGATCAGACCTACCTTTAAGACAGTTTTTCTTAGGTTTGAGATGGCTTCTTTGTCGTTTTCAGGCTAGCCCAGACCATCAGCATTGTGTATAGAAAGGATTACTCCTGCAGAAAATACCTTTCCCAGAAGCCTTTTTGTCATTCTCAGAAGGACCTATGTCATTCACCCTGAAATTCACATATGCACTGTGCCTGCCTTAGTCCTTTGCCTCTGTTCTTCATGGTGCTACTGTAGATATGAAGCAATGCCTGAATCAGACCATTTTCCACCAGCACCAAACAGTGAAAGGAGGAAGGTAAAGAACTGGGTAAGGCCTAGCCCTTGAGGTAGCCACACTACTGTTTCCCCAAACCTGTATCTACTCTTTGACAAGTTATACAACGCAGGAAAAACAGCAGCCAAGATAAGAGGGGAAGCACCATTGCAATCTTCACTTAATTGTGAGGAAAGATAGGTCCTTCTACCCAGTGAAAAGAAAAGACGATGCTCAATGCCTGAATTCTTTGTAACTCCCTACATAACTGCTTTAACAATTTTGAATGGACAGGGTGTTGTTTGCAAGGGGAACTTTGAATTAAGATCCTAGAACTGGCTGTATGCCTCAGGATATATAGTGCTACTATATATCTGCATTTTGGGNGGGTTGCCCACAGAGGTGGTTGAGTCGCCAACCCTGGAGGTGTTTAAGGGGAGGCTGGATGTGGTGTTGTGCAATACGATCTAGATGTCGATGCTAGGTTAGTTGGGCTATAGGTTGGCCTAGATGATCTTCAAGGTCCTTTCCAGCCTTATCTATACTGTGATACTGTGATATATTGATAGTTGTGCCAACACAGTACTCAGCACAATAAAGCAATTTTTTTTAAAAGGCACACATCAAATGCGTGTTTAAGAACATACCAGAGGCTCTGGACATGACAATAAATCTCAGGAACCTATCCCGGGAATCTAAAGTAGAGCTTCTGTATTGAAATATGTTCCTCCTCATTCTTGAAGTAAGCATGTCACACTTTCTTTAGTTATCACAAAAGAGAACTATAAAGCATGTACTTCTCAAACCCACTAATTTGGCTTCCAGCTCAAAGTAGAGGAATGGCAGTTCTTAGAGACTAGCAACTCCTGCCTGAGACAGACTTCAAAGAAAAGGCTCCTGCAACCTTTCCCTGGTAGAATATACTTCTGCTCTGTTTAAAGATTCAGACTTTAACTTTTTAGATCAGTCTCCTACCTATCAGGATACTAAGAAAAGGTTTTCCTACAGCTGCATTTTAAAGGAATCAGCCATGTTTCTTTGTGAAAAATGTAATCCTGAAAAGACTGAAGCAACATTAACTCAAAAACTGAGTTTCTTGAAAGACTTTGATTGAAATCTGGTCACGATTGGGGATCCATCTTTGGCCCAGTTCTCTTCAACATCTTCATTAATGACTTGAATGCAAGACTCAAAGGAATACTAGAATACTAAAAGTGGGAGGAACTGTCAATTCCCCTGAGGGCAGAGAGACCCCACAGAGAGTCCTCAACAAATCAGAGAGATGGGCAATCACCAACTGTATGAAGTTTAAAAAGGGCAAGTGCTGGATTCCACACCTGGGGTGGAGCAACCCTGGATGTATGTACAAATTGGGGAAAACGGTGCCATAGAAAGGGATCTGGGAGTCCTGATCTATTGCAAGTTGAAAATGAGTCAGCAGTGCCCAGGCAGCCAGGAGGGCCAACCGTGTCCTGGGCAGCATCAGGCAAAACATCACCAACCAGTTGAGGGAGGTGGATTGTCTCATTCTGCTCTGCACTGGTGTGGCCTCACCTTGAATATTGTGGCAGTTTTGGCACCACAATGTAAGAAAAATATTAAGCTGTTAGGGATTTTCCAAAGAAGGACAATGAAGATGGTGAAGGGCCTTGAGGGAAAGCTGTATGAGGAGTGGCTGAGGTCACTTGGTCTGTTCAGCCTCGAGAAGAGGAGACTGTCATAGTCTACAACTTCCTCATGAGGGGAAATGGAGGGAAAGGTACCAATCTCTTCACTCTTGTGACCAGTGTCAGAACTCAAGGAAATGGCATAAAGCTGGGTCAGAAGATGGTTAGGTTGGATATCAGGAAAAGGTTTTTCACCCAGAAGGTTGTTGAGCACTGGCACAGTGTAACAGGCTCCTCAGGGCAGTGGTCACAACACCAAGACTGACGGAGTTCAAGAAGCATTTGGACAATATGCTCAGGCACACAGTGTGACTCTTGGGGATGGTCCTGTGCAGGGTCAGAAGTTGGACTTGATGGTCCTCATGGGTCCCTATGACTCTATGAATCCTCATTTCTGAAACCAAATCTTGATATAAACATGAATTACACACTTTGTAGCTCACAAGTCTTAATAGAATAAAAGGTTTTAGTGGGCAGAGAGACAAAAATTTAGACAGAAAGACAATCTATAAAAAAATGTTTACACCTTTGAAGTTAAAAGCAAGTGAAGGTGAGATAATTGGCATGATGACAACAGTATCATATAGAAGTTCAGAAAGCATCTATCTCACATGTATTCCGAATACTTGGCAGAGGTAAATAAGAAATAAGAAATAAGAAATCTCCTAGCAGATGTGAGAAACTGAATTGCATTAGATAAGGAGAGCAGGCAATTCCTTACTGAAGGTATCACTTTTCTTTGTAAATGAATTGCTCAGCCCATCACTACAATTGCTGTCACATGCAGACTAATGTGTCATCCAACTTCCAGAATGCTACAGACCTCAGCTGGGAAATGAATCTCATCTCTGTTTCTGATGATCACTCAGCATTAGCAGAGCAAATACCTTTCATTCATATTGAACAAGACTGACAAGCTAAACCCACACTGGATGCAATAGAAGACTTCTGACAGATGGGACACTACCCAATGCCCATTGCTAAGGGAACACAGAACAAAGCTGTTGGCTTGCTTTCATTGCTCAAAATAGGTGGATTAAAATCAATCACTTACAAGGTAGCTGTGCTGTCAAGATCAACCCCAATGAATACAGATGCATATAAAAATAGACCTATTGTAGAGCATCTTTGAGCATCTAGAGCTTTTCCTATTCCAAATGGGTCAAAACTATCATCTCTCACTGAAAGCATTTATGTTGAGAGTCTTGTTTTTTCTCTGTCTCTTTACTATTATTTTCTTGGTGTAGAAGACAAGTATCAATACACACAGACTATACTTCTGGTCTCTGTCAGCTTCGTATTAATCAGTCCGGACGAGGTAACAGTAACCACTACTATGACTTCTTGTATTTATCATTGTAATAAATAATGTCAGGATTACCTGCCACATCAATTTACACAACGTAATCAAGTCTGTTTCTTTTTCGTGTATTTTTTAACTGATAAATTAATAGGAATTCATTAAATTTCTGAAAATGCAATTTATATCATCTCCTGGATTGAGAACAAGCTGGTTTATGAAGGGCCGAGGAATGAAAACAAACTAAATCCTGCTGCAGTTTATTCTCAATCCTGGCTCTAGAGGCCAGCAGCTGCTTTCAGCTACCAACCACTTGGGTAATGAAAACATTGGCATCTGATAATTACAATCAATTCTTACTTCCTTGCCTTGAGAAAACTTGCCTGGTATTAACTCTTACTATCCAACACTTAGCAAGCCCTTGCACACTCTTTTTATAAGGCGCCACTGCTTACAAGCACATCATGACTCGCTGAGAAATTCACCTACAGATGATAAATTTTCAGGCAATATTATTATTGCTGTGACTCTATGCCAGTTGCAACAGGACTGTGCCCCCCAGTATGGGCACAAGACAGAAATAAATACTTAGCTGAATGTGAAGAAACTTTTTGCTATCAAGTACAAACAAAACATTGTTTAAGAGAGAAAAAATATTGGCATGGTTGTCTACTAACCAATGACATCTTGTATATAGGTCACAAGTTTATTTACGCTGTTTAGTGTTTTTGTGTAATGGTGTACATACATAGTCTATCTTGGGAAAAATGCTGTCTCTGGTATTAGGATTATCCTCACCATCACTCCAGGAATCTGCATAGCTCTATGATAGCATTAACCAACAGATACACATTCAGTACTTATCACTGAATACTTACTTTCTGGCAGCTCTCGATGAATTCATCTATGGTAACTACTCCATCTTTGTTTTTGTCCATTTTCTGTTCCAAAACAAAACAGACCAAAAAAAAAAAAAGATAAAAGAATGTATGTTTGTCCTCCTGAAATCCTGTGTAAAACAAATTATTTTTCATTAATTTCAGTTATACGTCAGCCTAGGAACAGCCAGGCCAAAAGATGTAGTGAGTGATATGCTGGAATAAGCTTAAGGAGTTTATTTTTGAAAAAGCAAAGTGAAACAAGTACATTTGAGAAACGTCGGAGGGAACCACAGGGAAGAAAAAGGATTACAGAATTGGAAGGATATTCAAAACTGTTACAACAATGAAATTCTTTCTCTACCTGCTCACAGAGCAATCTGTTTGGCCTCTGGAAAGGCCTACCTGGAAAAATGTTTCCACATGTTGTCTAGGTGCATCTTCCTTGAGAACAGGATAGGTGCATTTTCCCATCATATCATATATTGCTTTCATGATATCAAGCATTTCCTGAAGAGAAAAAAAAAAGTTCATGTAATTTAATGTGCATTGTAGACACTGCTTTAACTCAGAACACATAAATAATTTTCAAGATTTACATTTTACAATAGAATATTGAGATTGTGCCTGTTAGTTTTCAATTGAACTTCTTCAAGAAGGAACTACTTTGTTCCTAGAAATTCTGGAATCTGAGTTCAGCCTCCGTAGGTGTATGATGTTGATTTTAAATGACTGAGAATATGTGCAAGTTCATGGACTGTGCGAAGAATCTCCCAATGTCTTATGAACAAAAATAAATAGGAAAAGAAGTTCTGCAACAGCAAGTAAATGTTCAAAGCACATCAGCTTCTTACAACTGAGTCTTCCCTAGAGAAAATAGAAACATCCATGCACACATCTGCTCTTGTGTGGAATCCTCCTTTTATGTATATCAAAAGCTTTGAATTTTCTTAATAGAGTGGCTTGTGAAAACTTTAAAAGTAATTATAAAATCATGTCATTTTCTGTATGCTGAGAAGTTATTCTATAGATCATTATTTTATAATGATCATGATGCATTTTCTAAAAGTGTAAAATTATAATAGTATATACATATATTCACATAAAACCTGGTTTAAAACCCCCATATACTTAAAGATTAAAGCATTTTTTGATCCCACTATAATTTAAATATGTGTTTGAATCCTTGCAGAATAAAAGATGTAGGAATCTTTCTATATAAATTCTGTTTCAAGTAAAACTTTTTAGAAGTAGATTTATAGAATGTGCGACAATTATTGCCCATGTACTCAATTCCTCTTTGTCCAAATATCCGATCAATCTATTCTAGTGACAATAATTGCAAATACGTAAGCACAAGTTGAAGCCAACATTTCTGTACCTGAAGAATTCTGACCTTTTAGAAATTCTGTAAAGATTTTCCCTCTTCAATTTTTATGTATTTCTTTAATATGAGAAAATTACTGTAATTTTTAGAGTGTCTAATTATGTAATATATGGTAATTTTTATCCTGTCTAATTTGACAATGAAACTATTCTTCTTTGAAAGCAGGACATAGCTATACAACCTTTACTTTCAGTGACTAAAGTAAAAAGTAGACTTACCTCTTTAGTTATATATCCATCCTTATTTATATCATACAAATTGAAAGCCCAGTTCAGTTTCTCCTGTACTGTCCCTCGGAGTAAAATTGAGAGACCCATAATAAAATCCTAAATAGATAAAAGGTCAGCTGGTCAGTTTGGAATTGAGCAGTTTTTCAAAAATACTCAGAAATCCAGAATAATGCATTTGTCAGAAGTCTGGGAATATGTATTGGTTGTTTTGTTGGGGGTTTTTTCTTTACAGTATGTGTTAAGGATTGCTGGTTTCTCAAATAATTAACAATGTAAGCACTGTTTGCTACACTTGTAATTAATAAGTTGAGTACTTTTCTACAAAGTAAACCATCATTTTCTCTTTGTAGTTGTACCCTCTGAAATTCCTCACGTAAGTTGTTCTTGTTGAAGTTAATACCAGGAAAAAGCAATCCCCATGGTTTAATGGGCCAAGAAAAGCTTAAGTGGGAGTTAGGTTAATCTAAGCACAGGAGGCCAATTTGGGGAGAACTATCTACTAAAGAAACATTAAATTGTTGTTAAATCTGTAACTTTTAAAAGTGTAATATGTGGTTCCCAGATCTCTTAGATCAATCTGCTGCACTCAGCCTTTCAAACTTCACATATGATATAGCACACTTCAATACTTTAAACACTTTTATTGGAAGTATGACAGCGAATAATACGTAAATATGTTACGGGTCTATGTACCACCATCTTAATGTTTTTGTGACCCATCAGTGCTCATCTGCTGTAGAGCTATTACACATAAATGAATCAGACTTTTGAGATCATTTATATGTAGTATTTCTTTATAGATGTTTGTCTCATAATAGTCTTTTGACAGCACAAACCTCATTTACGTTTAGTTAGCATCTTCCAAATTGGAGAAAATATCAACTGCCATCACTTGTCTTCTGTATTTCTTAGCATATTAACATTTTTTAAACAATGCCTTTTTTTTCCCTAACCACCTCCTCCACCTTTTTCTATTTGATGAACTTGTGAACCCATAAATCTGTGAAATTGCCTCCATGATAGGTTGAGCAGAATATGGCAAGAGCTTATTTTTAAATTGCATTTCTACTTCACTGGGAATGACATACAGGAGATCTTAGAGACATTACAGCAGAGACAATAAAAGCTGAAATATTTCTTCTTGGCACCATCAAAGGTTATGCATTTCCTCTAACACAGAAACAATGGAAAAGACTATACTGAGGTTAAACATAAATTACAAAGGCCTGATGTACCACACAGTCAAATAAGTACATCTGATACAGTGAAGCATACACAGATATCATGGCCTCAGATGGTCTAATAGGCACAGACAGCTCTTCTGACAGTTTCAGTCTTTTTAACAATTCAAGTGGCAGGCTCTGGGTATTCTGTCTGTCACAAATTTCTGTCTCATTGGTATATATACCCTTTGGAGTAAATGTATACATGAATCTTAAAAGAGTTTTGCTCAACTTGTCTAGTCTACATCTCAATGACTAATTGAGGGTCACAGGGTTAAATCTCCAAGCAGCTGTTTAACAATGTAATTTTAAGCATTAAAATGCTCAAGAAATTCAGAACAGATTTGATCACATTACAGCATTAACAATTAACCTCTTTAATTCAGTACCACATCTTTAAATCTTTTCTGTACTGTTTTACATTATCCATGGAACTTTTCCTGAAATCCTTTCTGAAAGTCTCACAGAATCACAGAATTAGTAAGGTTGGAAAAGACCACAGAGATCATCAANTCAAGATGTGGGGTCTCCACTAATGTTGTTTTCTTAAATTATTATATTTAAGAATTCTGAATTTATTTTTATTTTGGCACAGCAGCATTTTTGAATTTATTTTATCTAAGCTATGTATATCCATTTTTCTTTTCTTGTTAAATTCTTTCTTCCTCTCTGTGACGCACCACCCATGTTAGCTGACTTCCCAGCATCATTTATATCCCCCTTTCCAAGGCTACCCTTCTATCACTGATTTTTAAAATGACACATACTAAAACCTGACTTTAAGTTGTTTTTCATGAGACTGGATGTTCTTACAAAAGCAGAGACAACTCAAAAACCTTCCAAGTATGTGTTTTAAACAGTGCAAGAGTAAGTCAATCATCTCCTTCCATATTTGCATCAATATGTTCTGGGATTGCACATAGTTCTGGTGCACTGCCTTTGTGTGAGTCTTGTGCAGGAGTCCATTTCAGAACCAATAGAAAGGATGTATCATAATAGGAAGTTGTGGTGAGCTGGATAGGGTCCGGTTAGGAGGGGATATCTTTTCTACATACTTATTTGTATGCAATTGAAGAACATAGCAATAAAATCATACAGAAATAGAATGTACGAATCAATGGAGACATGTGTGTTTTAGGCTAGACCCTTGAAGAGGAAAATACTCTGCATGGTGGAAGGCAATGGGTAAGGAAGAGTATAGCTCTGCCAGCTGTTAAGGTAATAATCCAGTGCAGACTGCCATAGTAAAACAACAATGCTGAAGGTAGCAGCTAAACTCAGAGACCATCTGCCCATCTATATGATGCTTGTTACCAACAAATCAGTGTCACATGAATCAGGCACACCATTTAGCAAGCACACGAATACAAGTCCCCATTACAGTATTAGAGTACCCAGATGTTTTGCCCTCACTGATTTACACCATTCATTTCTGGGGGGAAAGAAATTCTACTTTTAGAACCTTTTTCCTTTTTAAGTAAAATTCACCATAGTCAGAGGTCTGAGCTGAGTTGTGGTTCGGTCTCTCTTCAGTCTGTGACAGTGAAGTTAGAAACACAGAAGTCTCTGTCTTGGTACTTGCTTTAATCCCTTTCCACACCTCCTTCTTTGTAACCTGCTAGTTTCCTGCAGAGCATATTAATATCTGCTATGACCTCCTTCTGTGCCTAATTTTGATTCTACAAAAAAGAGAGACGTCTCACTGAAGGGTTGCAAAATAGAGCATCATTGCATCTGTACTCACTCAAGCCTCTGTGTGCTCAGTATCAGAGCCTGCTCACATTTCTGTTCTGTGCTAGAGCTCTACAGAGCCTCTGGGTGTGATCTGTATTTGTGAGGCTTTTTTCGGCAGTGATTAATTATCTCCTAGCAACATTGTTGATGAGATTCTGATTGCTTTATCCTTCAGCAAATCTTTTGGGAGAATTAGATAATTAATAATTTAATTGACAAGCTTATTATTATGCTATTTTAAATTTTTAGGAAAGCTTAAAATTATTCCACCCAATCTGGTATTCCTTTATGTCTTGTTCAAGGCCAGAAGATCTAGGTAGGCACCTAAATAAATTTTTTAATTTAGATTTTTAGGATTTTGGAAAGGAATCAAGTGATGTAACAGAAGTGGTAGACCTCTGATATGTGTAAAACAAAGGTCACAGAGGAGAGCNGTCAATTAGAACTCCTAAATCCCTCTCCATTTCACCACTTTCCAGCCACTCATTCCCCAGTCGATAGCAGTGCATGGGGTTGTTATGTCCAAAGTGAAGAACCTGGCACTTAGTCTTGTTGAATCTCATACTGATGGAGTCTGCCCATTTCTCTAGACTGTCAAGGTCCCTCTGAAGGGCCCTCCTACCCTCCGGCAGTTCCACATTTGCCCCCATCTTGGTATCATCTGCAAACTTGGTGATGATGGACTCGATTCCCTCGTCCATATCATCCATAAAGATGTTGAACAGTGCCAGGCCTAACACTGATCCCTGTGGGACTCCACTAGTGACAGTCTGCCAGCTGGATGTGGCACCATTCACCAGCACCCTCTGAGCTCGTCCAGCCAACCAGTTCCTAACCCAACATAAAATGCTTCTGTCCAGTCCATGTTCTGTGATTCCTTCATAGCAACTTTAAATCAGCTGGTGTTAAAATGCTTATGAGATCACCACTGCCCTGAGAAAAATTAGCTCATTTCCTACAGAACCTGAACAAACCTTTTTGTATTTAATCCAGGCAATCACAACTGTGAACCTCATGTAGTTCAGCAAGGCCAGGTTTAAGGTCCTGCACTTGGGTCAGGGCAATCCCAAGCCCAAATACAGGCTGGGTGGGAAATTAACTTGGATGAGCCTTGAGGAGAAGGACTTTGCATAGCTGATTGGTGAGAAGCTTGGCATGACCCAGCAATGTGTGCTCACAGCCCAGAAAGCCAACTGTTTCCTGGGCTGTCAGAAGCAGCATGGCCACCAGATCAAGGGAGGTGATTCTGCCCCTCTGCTCTGCTCTCATGAAACCTCTCCTGGAGCGCAGTGTCCAGCTGTGGGGCCCAAGGACATGGACCTGCTGGAACAAGTCCGGAGAAGAGCCACAAAGATGATCAGAGGGCTGAAGCACCCCTGCTATGAATATAGGCTGAGAGAGTAAGGCTTGTTCAGTCTGGAGAAGACTCCAGGGACACCTTATAGCAGTCTCACAGTACCTAAAGAGGATCTACAACAAAGCTGGAGAGGGACTTTACAAAAGAACATGTAGTGTTAGGACAAGGAGGAATGACTTTAAACTGAAAACAAGTAATTTTAGATTAGATATTAGGAAGAAATTCTTCACTATGAAAATGGTGAAGTGCTGGAACAAATTGCTCATAGCAGCTGTGGATGCTCCATTCCTGGAAATGTTCAAGGCTATGTTGGATGGGTCTTTGAGCAGTCTAGTCTAGTGGAAGGTGTCCCTGCCCATGGCAGGCTGGTTAGATCTAGATGATCTTCAAAGACCCTTCCAGTCCAAGACATTTTATGATTCTATGACTCATAAAACTGCTCATATGACATATTACTGCCTTGGAGATAACTTTTTATTTTTAATGAAATATCAAAGTTGTGTTTTATCTTAAAAACTGTCCTCTTCTCCGGAACTGAGTTGTTAATTTATTAACTACTGCAAAAATCTCAGGTAACAATTGAGAAATGTTGCAATCATAAAATCACCAACAACTTTGCTAAGAATTAATAACTTTTTGGGAAACAAATACAAGTTTAGTTTTGATTAAATATGGCAAAAATCGTTAAACATCCCCTTTGTTTTTGGGCAGAGCTTTGTGCTTTAAAGCACTGAGAATTCGTGGGATTATTGAGAGACTTTCAGCAAGGTCACATTTAGAATAGCCTTAATTTACATCTACAATGAACAAAGGATACTATTGGGATATTTGCATGTGGGCGCAATGTGTTTTACCTTTGACTACATGTCTAAAGTTAATTAGCCTCCATTTTCCTGACTGTGTAAATAGGCTTGAGGCCCAGATCTTCATTTTGGTTCAGTGACAATATATATGCAGCAAGTGGAAATTTTGTTTTCACATTTGTCTCTGATGGAAAAAAAGAACTTCCATTCACTAATATGCCGAAAGAGCACTTCAATATCTGGGTCACCAGGCCTTCAGAAACTCTGTCCCTTATTTTAAAGTAAAGCTAGTTGGCAAAACTAATGAAATAAGCTAGTCTCAAAATGGGATCAATAATAAGGAGAGATAGATTCAAGCACCTAGTTTCATGAGTTTGGTTTTTTATACTACATAAAATGCTTCACTTAGAAATTCCAACTCTTAGAAAGCATGCAAATTTAGGGATGGCAAAACTCTAATGACATTGCAATCTCATCCAATTGAGGTAGGCACTTAAGTTGTGCTAAAGTCTAACACTTCATTGTTGATGCTTGGAAATTTAAGGGGAAAAAGAGCAAAAAGCTAGAAAAATTCTCCCAACTTTTACTTACAACTCCAGTTGCCACTGCATCATCAGAAAATAGAGAGAGCAACACACACACACGAAAGTCATTCTTACCTACACGAGAATTTTGCTACCATTTCAGATTTTCATATCCTTTCTACACAGAAAATGGCCAGAATGTTTTTCATCCTATGTCATTACATTAAATTGTATTTACTCCTTCATTTTGACATAGAAAGTAAATTGGAAAGAATGAATATTTGTTCTCCAAACTTTTAAATCAGTCCCTCTCTACCCTTAGTGCTGTTTACTTTTGTTATTTTTCTAATGGAAATGAGGAAACTAGAATACAGACTGGAATAGAAAGAGTGTGGCAATGCGGCAACAATATGTTCCTTGGATAACAAGGAGCAGGGAAGAAATGAAATTACAGTATTTTTCACATTTCAAATTTTGCACTACCTTCATGAGATTAGAAAAAACCTCCAAACATAAAATTCAGGAGGATGCTTTCAGAATGGCTGTCATACAGGTTGTAAGTATAATGCTTCTACAAGGACTCAGAAGCAAAAGTCTTTTGACAACAGTGAAGTTATAGTGGATTCACAGTTAGTGCAAATAATATTGAAGTCTGGATCACTTGTGTCTGACTTGATACTGAGCAAAACTAAGATAGAAATGTCTGTTTTAGTAATGATAAAAACATATTGCTGGTTATATTTCCCTGATCTGTTTTATTCCAAAGCATTTTTTTGTGCACTCTGAGGTATTAAAAGTCTTTAAAAGGGTTTTTAATCTGGTGCATTTCTTAAGGCTTTCTGTCTGAACTACAAATGTCAACAAATTGACCAGGAAAGGCTCAAAAGCTTCTTTTGTTCTTATCATTTTTATATGTAACAGCAGAAATACTTTTTAACTACTGATTTGAAAAATGCTTTTTCTCATTGCCTCTGCTGTTGCTGAAACTGAAAGAGGAGAAATTTAGATTAGATATTAGGAAGAAATTCTTTACAGAGGGTGGTGAGGCACAGGAACAGGTTGCTCAAAGAAGCTGTGGATGTGTTCCAGGATGTGCCTGGAAGTGTTCAAGATTAGGTTGGATGGGACATTGACCTAGTGGGAGGTGTCCCTGCCCATGGCAGGAGGGTGCTGAAACTAGAGAATCTTTAAGGTTCCTTCCTAATGAAACCATTGTATGATTCTATGATTTGAGCAGAAGGATTAGTTGTAAACTTAGTACAGAAGTACAGAAGATATTAACAAAACATCCATTTAATTAAGTACAGAAGATATTAACAACACATCCATTCCTGCTTCTAGTTTTGCAGAGCCCACTGATTTCAGCTGCCCAGGAAAAGGTAA
Source organism: Pitta sordida (assembly GCA_013390025.1). Classification (NCBI taxonomy): domain Eukaryota; kingdom Metazoa; phylum Chordata; class Aves; order Passeriformes; family Pittidae; genus Pitta; species Pitta sordida. Next base: position 21,412 of record WEKX01022110.1, on the reverse strand, counting down.
ATTGGGTTCACGTTTTTCTTCTTATAAAAAAATGCAAATAATTCCCTACAAAATGATTTGGTTATAGTCCCAGTTGAGATATAGACTCCTGATCACAGTGTACCTGCTTGGTGAGTCTTCTCCTATTATGTCAGTAATAAAGTGATGAAAATGCTTTCAAAAAGCCTGTCAGACCTCAAAATATCATTCGTTAAAGAAAATCATAAAAACTTGTATAGGAGATTTCAGTAAATTTAAAGTGGGTGTATTTATCACAATCCAGTCAGAAGTCATAAGGAAGTCATTCATTCCTTACAACCACAACAAATCAAAGCAAAACATGACAAAACAACCATAATCCTTTTGCAAATGAACTGAGATTTTTAAAAAATTGTATAGCATAAAATAGTAGAGATATTTTCCAGTGTTTTGTACACTTTTCATCTTCATTATTGCAGTAAGGTACCTTTTTACCATGTTATTGTGTTGATGGCATCAGACTTAGCAGGGAAAGGCAGAACTGGGAAAACAGACTGGGAAGTTAAATGGAGGAATAATGTATTTCAAACTCTTCTGCTATGAAAACATTTGCTTTAAAGCCCTTTTCTGGAGTTTTCTGGAAACTAATACAGTGTATGATCAATCTTGTTTTGGCTGAGTCATCTCCATAACAGTTGTGGTTCAAAGACCTTTTCAACTTTCAGAGGCAGAAAGGAAGATAAAGACTATTTTAGGTAACTTTTGTATGGATTGAGTTACCTTTTAAATGAAGAAATTTATAAAAGAATTACATAGTAGCACAACCTTGGTTACCATTATGGAATATACAATCACAAAATAATGACTTTTATTTTTACATTGGAAAAACTTGAAACTTGAGTAACATAAACCAATTTTTTCATAATGTGAACAATATAACAGAAGTCACCATACTGGACTTAATTAGAAGGAATAGAAAAATATTCAATTTCAGAAAAAGAAGCAAGAGCATCACTTACCTCAAAACTTACAGATCCATTGTGATCAGTGTCAAATGCATTAAACAGAAAATGTGCATACGTTGTGGAATCTAAAATTTAAAACAGCAAAAATAATTCACAGTAAACAAATCTTATTTAATTTCATTCTATTAAAACTATTTGATACCAAGATATATTTTGATGCCAAAATATCATAACAAGACTAAATTTCCAAGTTTAAACTTCCCTTTTATCAGATGAAGAGGGATAAATTATAAGTGCAAGTGCATGGATAGCAACACTGTTAGGAACTGAGAATCCAAAATTCAGTTCTAGAATATCTCTAGTTTTATTCCTTTTTTTGCTAATCACTGATACTTGAGCAAATACCAAAGATGACATATTACTGTACTCTGAAACAACCTGTGTTAATGGGAACACTAAATGGTGGTGACAAGGGATTTATCTCATATATTTAAAATGAAAAATGTGATCATTTGCTTATTCTAAATGAGGGAAGCAAACACCACCTTCAGTGTCTCTCTGGAGACAGACCTGTTTTCCAGGTTGTAGCTGATCTTATCAGAAACCTGCTGCCATGATTGGGTCACATGCTCATCCACAGGTGAGAGAAAATCCTCTCCTCACAAGGAGAGTCTTAAAGCTGTTTTGCTGCTTCATTCCCATGATCACTGCCTGAGGGCTAGGTGCTTGAAAACCTTGGAAAAACTGTCTGTGACAGACTAGATGATCAATAAGATTCTGAAAGATGACCTTAAATGAGTAATCACTGATTATTTGTATACTTTTCAAACCTACTTCACAGTCCATATTCGTTCATTTTAGAAACACAAGACAGCATGAATATAAATATGTCAAGACTCTGATTTTTTTTTGTAAAGACTCATCCTTCTATTTCCACTGAATGCCTTCTAAGAGGCACAACCTATTAAGAGAGACAGCTTTCACAGAATCACAGAATATTATGAGTTGGAAGGGACCCTTTCCTCAGTGTCTTCTCTTTCTGTCAAAACCATGCAAATTAATGTAGGATGAGGGTTTGTTTATTTTTAATACCCATTGCTTTGCTCTTTCTACTTCATATATTTACATTCATTTTAGCTTAATTAACATTAATCTCCCAAACTTTTAATTAAAGGGAGAAGTGTTATGAAATCAGTGTCCCATGGAAAAATCTCACCAGTGCTGAGATGCCTTTTTCTGATTTCCTAGCACTAAATCATTTTACATTTTATATCAATCCTCCAAACATTTTTCACAGCCCTAAGTATGGTTTTGTATTAAACTGAACGCCAGTCTTCGGTCACTCACCTGAAATGTCACCTTGACTCCAAAGAACAAAACATACCCAAACTCAAAACTTTCTGCTTCACAGATTCAGATCTGATATTTCTAAGAAAACTCGATGATCTTACTTCAATATGTTAATGTCATATGATAATCATAAGAAGAAAAAACTGCAACCTTTAAACCCAGTGTCTGTTAATCCACACTATTGAGACAGTCATTCATTCTTCCATGTATCCAGTCACACATGCAATTGTCTAAGCACAGCCTAGCAGATAAATTCACACTTTAACTGAAAAATGTAATTTTTTTGACTCCAGTTCATGTTAAGGATTTTAATAGTCATGTTTTCTATAATCTACTGAGACTTCTGTTGTGCAACATAATATACTATGTAAATCATCTTCAGGGAAAAACACCATATAATAGAGGTATAATTACTGTAAATTGCTTCCCATTGTCTTGGCATTCATTTCTTTAAAACATCTGAAATATTCCTAATTATTTCTTGTAGATATACAGAAAACACAAAGGCGACCACAAAAATATTTTATTCTTTGTTGCCCATACATGATACATTATACTACTCTTTATGTATGATGGTACATGCTAAAAAAAACCCCACATCCCTAGTTGAGGAATGTTTTCTTTCTGGTAACCCCTCTGGGGGAAAAAAAAAATCCAAAGCTTTCCTCAGAATTATTTGTTCAAGCAGTTCTGGTCTGAAATGTGGCCTTCAAAACCACAAAAGGATGATGTCTTTTAATTAGAACTATTTAATCTAATCCCCACCTGCCCCTCTAAATCTTGAACATTAATCATGTCAGAAAAAATCTTAACTTTTTAGATTAAATATGTTTTCTTTGGGGGGGGGGG
>WEKX01022110.1:0-18270 GCA_013390025.1 Pitta sordida | reverse complement strand
ATGATATCATAACTAGTAGGATAAATCATAACTTTGACAGGTTAAGACAGGAACAGATATTAAATTAGAATTCCTTTGAAAAACACTACCAAAACATTTTAAACATCACAGTCAAAAAATGGTAGTTGTTGTACGTCAAAGAATATGGCTTATCAAAATACAAGCATGATCTGTTTGTTCATAAGTGGTGAAGGAGTGTAATTATGATTCAGTGTGTGGATTCTTATCTATGACCTGCCTGGCTGAAGAAAAATCCCAAATTACATTTCAGGTGATCCATGGCATTCACACAGGGAGCCTATTCATTCACCTGTGTGGCAGTGGTTTTCTAGAAAGAAGTTACTGGAGTGCCCTTTCTGGCATGGAAAGCTTTTACAAAAGCTAATTCTGCCTTTCAAAATACTCTGCTCTTACTGAATCCAGTGTCACATCCTTTGTTACTCTTGTGGCCCCTCTTCCTATTTGTAGTCCTCCTGTATCTTGTTCTAAAAGTTGCCTAATGAAGTGATTTGAAAAATTACTTTGGTTGCCCTGAAGCTTAAAATCTTAAAAACAACATTCTGTTTGCTCAGATACAAATTGTTATAATGACATCATCATGTTATACCTGGTTTTGCATCACACGGATAACCGGAGCCCACAACTTTCAAGCCTTTTTTTATTTTTCCTCTTTAATATTCAGACATACACAAAACCACAACTGAAATTTAAAGGCCTCCGCTGGACACAATATTTTGGCAATACATTCAAAGCTTTAAGAATCCAGCCTGGCTACTTAACTAATCACTTAAATATTATGATCTCACTGTTGTTAGCACACAGAGATATGCAAATACAAACAATTATTTTGTCTTTGAGAATACCTTAGCTAATGTGAGGAACAAAGAATGAACTAGGCCTCTTATGCTTCTCAGAAATTGCAAAAGTCAACACAGGTACCTACAAAATAGCACAGACCCTACATAAAACAGTTCAAGACTCAGTAGGCTCATAGAAATTAAAGGTTTATTGATGTGAGATGTTACTCTTCCAAGGACTTTCAGTTCTTCTCCTGTTTCCACCGAATATTCTTCCTGAACTTCTGAGGAAAACTACATAAGACTTTCACAATTGTTTGTGTTTTCTTTATTTACTTTCTTCTATTTATTTATTTATGAAGGATGAGGAGAGGAATGACTTCTGATGGTCACTTCTCAGTGTGGAGGTTTCTGAAACAGCTTTATTAAGAAAGCCAAAAATCCCATCACTAGTACACAAGAACATCTATTACAGATGAGTGAATTATCTGGATTCAGTAATTTTCTAAACTGCTGAAAATGTGACTTTCTGCTGTATTTTGTTAAAAGTAAATGAAGCAAGAAGAAAATAGTTTCTCCATTTTGGAGGGGGGGGGGTTGGGGGTTGTTTGGGTTGTTATTTCTTTTCCCCCAGAAAAGTGTAGCTCCCTTATTACAGTCAGAGTAATGGCATTAATGAAATTGCAGAAAACAGTCCAACCATGTACCTGGTCATGTAGTTTGCCATTACTATGAAGAAGCCACATGTTTATAGGGAGCTTGTCCCAGGATGGAGGCTCATCCGTTTGCAGTTTGTTTCCCATGATTTAGCTGTGACAGCAGCCTCTCAAACTGATCAAGATTCTAAGGCTCACTGTTTTTAATTTTGTCATGCAACCATAGCTGTATACAGATGGCAGACACAGGCAGTTATTCTGTGTAGAAGTCGGTATTTTCAACTCCAACATAATGATTCAGGGGAGAGAAGAACTTTTTGCTTTGAGTGGCAGAGAGATGGGACACAGTGTAGAGGAAAGCAGATGTGGGATGAGAAGGGATGGGGTGCAGGCTGGCACTGGGGGCCCCTCAGCTATAAACAGCTAGCTGTGGTCAGTTCAAGAAATGCCAGCATGGAGCTGGGCAAAACTGGCTACAGGGGTAACAAAGGGAGTAAAGAAATAGTATATAAAACATGTAAATTTAACACATAATAGATTTGGGTGTAATGTAGAGCTGCAAACCAATGGAGTAGATGAAAACCTTAAAAATGTATTAGCAAACATGCAGAAATGAACCCAGGTGAATCCTAGAGTGAAGAAGAAGAAGGCACCAACATGAACATCCTATTCTTCCTGGAGAAAGACTCCAGATGCCAACTGTCCCATGCAGTCTCCACCCTCACATCCAAATGATGCCTGTTCCCTAAATGCCCAGAGGACCAGCAGAAGGGTCAGCATTAGCACTTAGATCTGTAACAATAAAGATTAGTCTTTTAAGATTATATTTATTCTCACAATATGTTTTAACTTAACTTTTAGGAGTGCTTTCTCTTTGGCCATAAATGATTTTGGATGCAACAATAGGAAATATAATGGATTTTTTTTTTTTTATTTTATTATTAGAAGTGTAGTAAAGGTGTGATAAATCACATGGAAAGAATTATTTTCATTAGCTAGGGTAGCTAAAACCTATAATATCTGAAACTGCAATTTTTAGCTTGGTCTGAAAAGAATCAGTAGGCAGGTCAACCTTTTTAGCCTTTTATTCATCTCTGTTGAGAGTGCCTACTTGTTAAGGGTTTCACAGATGGTAATCCACACTGAATGCTGCTCTTTACCTTCTACATCTTTAATCAAAATAAAACTAATGGGGAGATATTTTGTTCCTACCAATTAAATATGCATATTTAAATAAGAGTGAAAAGAAGGAATTCTGAACCGTTCCAGAGAAACACATAAATCTCAAGAGCTGTGGGAGAAACTGAAGAGGTAGGATTGAAGGGTTGTAGGAGAATATGAAGAGGGATGACTGAATTGCAAATGCAAGAGGAAGAAAAGAGAGGAAAGCAACTCAAATTAAAAGAAATTCAAGGTTCAAGGAAAAAAGCTGTTATACATTTTTGTGTTACTTCATTGCACTAAAAGATTGTGGAGATAAAGAAATTATGAACCCCCTGTAACTCAATTAACTGAAATCAAGGTTAGCAAAAAGAGCCCTCATTTAAGAAGAGAAACCAATTAAAGGAGGTTCTGCAATTGATGTTAGAGGGTACCTGTAGAGCCTCCTACAGTTCCTCCTACTGTAAAGAGTTTTTATGGGAATAAAAGAGAATGGGAAAGATTGTTAAGAAAGTTTAAAGAAGAATAACTTATTCAGAGAAACTTTGTTTTCCATGGTATCCAAGCACAGGTAGTAACTTCCTAACCAAAGACTGACTTCTTGTAAATATCATTGCATTTAATTCAGAAATATCATACTTTAAAATGTGTCCAACCATCAAGGAAGTATCCCATGAGTTCAGAAAAAGTTGCAATCTTGTTAATTTGCACTCCTTTGCCAGACTTAGGAACTAAGAAATATAATATCTAATTATATGTACCAAGTACTCACCTCCCTGTGGAAAGAACTGAGAGTAAATCTCTTTGAATGTTTCTTCATTGACAACACCACTGGGACATTCCTGGAAATAAATGAAAGACAAGAAATAAATACCATGGTATGGTTGGTCCAGTTGACTGGTTGGTCCAGTCAACTCGTGTTCATGAGACCATAGACAATATGTATGTGACTCCAACAACTTAACATATGTGATTTTGCATTTTGAACAAAATGTTAAGGCATTGAGTGTTTATCACATTGAAGCACCTTTCTAAAGAATTTCTACGATACAAAAATTCCTTCTGTGCCATGTATCTTAACTTCAGTTGAGACCTGAGTGACACATGTGAGCAGCAACCACTCTGCTGCAGTGTGTGGAAGTATTGGTGTCACTTATAGGCCATGAGTGGTCACTCCTACAGCAGCATTTGCATGGTATCAATCAAGCAAGAATGCAAACAGTTAGATATTAGACAGAATATGCAGTCAAATTCTAGTGGAAAGGTTATACTCAATGAATTCAAAAGACCCTGCCACTGAAGATCTTATTCAAACCTTGCAGAACCTTTTGCCTCTTTGCATCTTTTTCGTAAACTGGAATATGTGAGTAAGAATAAGCAGGAGTGTCAGAACTGAGTGACTACAAAGCAAATGAAAGTAAGTGAAGAAGAAAAAAGATTATTAGAAGAGTGACTTTACAAAAACTACTTATGTAAAGAGATAGAAAAAGGAGTAGAAGTACTGCATTTTTTACTAAGTAGCGCACAAATATCAAAGACCAGAGAGATGATTTCTAAATCACAAAGGGTGAAAAAAAAGTCTGGTATGCTCTTTAAAAAGGAAGGATTTTTAGAAACAAAAGTAAGCAAGATAAAAACAAATCAAGTATTAAGGTTCATATATTTATTTTTGTCAATTGACATTCTATTTGGACTGACGGCTCCTAGTCCTAAACTAGGGAAAGAAAACAGCTTTAAATGAAGATGAAGAGCAGTGTAACACCATTTACCAGCATCATAATAGCTTTTCCTATGAGAGCAAATGATAGTTCAATTAAATTAAATAAGGACCACTGAGATATAGTTCTGACAGATTCTGCTAAGAAACAAATATTGTAATCTTTCTAATTGAGAGACAAATGCACCATCTGAGAAATGCATGTCAGATTTGTAGATCTAGGATTATTTTGATTTTATGTCATTTATCTTCATCCAAAATCAGCTTTTCATCATAACTAGGCATGTGCAAGCACATAGTAAGAAATAATTTTGTTTGATGAAACAGATAAACAGCTGTGTCAGAGACAGACATATAAAATTACTTGTTCCCAGGCACACAGGCTGTCACTTATGGAGACAGAATTAGAGCACAGGTCTCTGTAAGACCAGATATATACTGGCTGCTGGACAACACTGCCTTTCAAAGCAAAGCCTTTGGGGAATGGGAGGAAGAGTGAAATGGTAAAGAGCAATCCATTAATGAGGAGTCATGTCCCTGCCTGTCATGTTGTTGGGTATGAGGGCATTGTAAAACATCTTTCTCCGTTTATCAGCTTCCCCAAAAGACTGTAGTCAGACAGGCCTCAAGCTGGCCCAGGGGAGGTTCAGATTGAATACCACTGGAAAGGTTATCAAGCATTGGAATGGGCTGCCCAGGAAAATGGCTGAATCACCATCCGTGAAGATGTGGCACTTAGAGACACGATTTAGTGGTGGACTTGGCAGTGCTGGGTTAATGGTTGAACTTTATGACCTCAGATGTCTTTTCCAACCTTGATGATCCTATGATTTTATGATTCTACTACTCTGCTTGTTTTCTTATGTAAGCCTTTTGGAGTTGTATAAGGGCATTCAAGAGAGCAGTATTTTTACTTAGATACAAAGCAAAATAAAGAAAACATCAGTGAATTCTTCAGATACTTATTGTTATTCAATGTAGAAAATGTAACAAAGGTATTTTATAAGTTCCGCTTCCAAGCATACATTGGTATATAATCTATGTCATTCCCAGACCTACACAAAGAAGAATGTCTTGGTTTAAAGACAATTATGCAATTTAAATCTGAAAACACAAGAGCAGAAAACATAGAAAAGAAAGTAACAGCTCTTTTGTTAAAAAAAAATCTAAATGGGAAAAATACAGAATACAAAACAGTATCACAGTATTAGCAAGGTTGGAAGAGACCTTGGAGATCATTGAGTCCAACCTGTAACCCAACACCAACCCATTGTCTAAACCATGGCACTTAAGTTCATCTAACTCTATAGCTTATTAACATGTAATGAAATTTTTCTCCCTTTTCCTTGAATGACAATGGCATTCAAACTACAGTAATACCTTTAATTTCGCAGGGGTTCAAGCCATCTCAGATTCTGTAAAGCCCCTACTCTGTGAAGCCAAGCAGGTCATGAATATGCAAATAAGCCCCACCCATCGCCCCAGCCCCCTCAGCCCCAGAGCATTGGGGAGCATTCTCGGCGCTGCCCCGTGCCCTCAGGTGGGTCAGGGAAGCAAACTGAATCTCTTCTGACCCCTCCCCACTCAGGGAGTCCCAAGGTTTCCCTGTGGTCACACTGCTGCTTTTGCTGCCACCGCTGCAGTCAAAGGAACGCTTTGCTGCTGCCCCCAGCGCTGTGAGGCAGCTGGTAGGGAGTTGGGAGCTGCCACGACCTGCCAGGACAGCCACGGCGCTGTGTTTATTCCCTGCAGTGCCCATTGCAGGGCTGTTGGGGTCCCTTCGCCCGCCCCAGGTCTTCCCATGTCCACCACACCCCCAAAGTGTACCAGGAGTGGGATGTCCAGCCACTTCTCCTCCCGCGTGTCCTGGGGTGTAGTGCTTTCCAGCATCTGTCCTCAGCCCCCACCTTTCTGGTGACAAAATGGGCATGGCATGCACCTGTGGAGTAGGAGCAGGNATCACTCTCTCTGTGAAAAACCTCTCTCCAGAAACACTGAAAAACTTGTAGTGAACAACAAGAAACACTCCCCCTTGTTAGGGCTGATTTCTAAGTCTCTGACTAGTTTGGTGGTCACAGGAAAATGGAAGCCACTGTGCCAGATGGCAGGCAGCAGTCCAAGATTTCCTTGTGAGCAGACGTGGGAGGGGAGGAGCAGGAAAGTGATCTCACTAGCTCTCCAGGTGCAGAAGAGGGGAGATAAACCTCTGTGTGTAAAGTTGTCCTCCATGGAAGTAGAACTGGATCCAGGTGAACGGCAGCAGAGCTGCTGCAGAGACGCTGGAGAGTGAGAACGAGCTGCCTTCCCATCCAGAGCTGAGCGGGAAAAAGAGCCCACTCCCTCGGGGTGTGGAACATGTCATCAGCTGTCAGCATGGGCACCACTGCCTCTATACAGCACTGTGTGGTGCGGCTCCCCTGGTATCAGGCAGACAGTGTCACGATGGCCCCAGCCCCTCCCAAGGCCTTGTGGACACCACCAGGTCAGTCACCATCTCCATAGCAACGCTGTTGCTGAGCCGGGGCCGCTGCTTGCCCCAATCCCTTGGGGTTGGCACTGCAACCGTGCACTTCTCCTGGGGCTGTGTGGGGCCACATAAGGCTGCAAAGGGCTGCACTGTGGCCATCACCGCACCCTCAGCCACTGGCAAGCGGGTTTCTGCTCACTGTCAGCATCAGCCTGGCCCTGGGTGAGGGATGGGGATGGGCACCATGGCAAAAGTGCACAGCCCCGGGTGAGGTTCTGTGTGGCTCAGTAGCACTGCACGCTTGGGGTGCACTGAGAGCAGTCTTCCCCAGCTGACAGCAGTGCTGGGTCCGGCAGGCCCATGTACTCAACACCACCACTTGCCCTGCGTTCCCACATACCCCCTGTTGCTGACACTGCTGTCACTGCCACCACACAACACTTGCAGAGAGAGAAGCCGCCACCAGGAATGCCTCAGCTTGCCAACGCAATGTTGGTGATAGAAAAATTCTCTCACAAAGGGAAAAAACCATCGAACAATGAATAATACAGCCTTCCCCATGAGATGGGGGTGTGTGTGTGTGTGTGAAAGGACAATGCATTATTTTGGAATTTAGAAAAAGTAGCAGTGGTTTTTTTCTGTTCTGCAGGTAATTTTTCCTGAAAAAGAAATAGGAATATTCTGAAGCACTAAAGAGAAAACATGCATATTTGAATTTGTACAGGTCATTTTTTTCTTGTTTTTTTTTTTTTCTCCTGAGATGCTTAATAAATATTTAATTAATGACAAAATGAGCACTTAAGCTCATCTAACTCTATAGCTTATTAACATGTAATGAAATTTTTCTCCCTTTTCCTTGAATGACAATGGCATTCAAACTACAGCAATACCTTGAATTTCACAGGGGTTCAGGCCATCTCAGATCCTGTAAAGCCCCTACTCTGTGAAGCTAGGCATGTCATGAATATGCAAATAAGCCCCACCCATCGCCCCAGCCCCCTCAGCCCCAGAGCATTGGGGAGCATTCTCGGCGCTGCCCCGTGCCCTCAGGTGGGTCAGGGAAGCAAACTGAATCTCTTCTGACCCCTCCCCACTCAGGGAGTCCAAAGGTTTCCCTGTGGTCACACTGCTGCTTTTGCTGCCACCGCTGCAGTCAAAGGAACGCTTTGCTGCTGCCCCCAGCGCTGTGAGGCAGCTGGTAGGGAGTTGGGAGCTGCCACGACCTGCCAGGACAGCCACGGCGCTGTGTTTATTCCCTGCAGTGCCCATTGCAGGGCTGTTGGGGTCCCTTCGCCCGCCCCAGGTCTTCCCATGTCCACCACACCCCCAAAGTGTACCAGGAGTGGGAGGTCCAGCCACTTCTCCTCCCGCGTGTCCTGGGGTGTAGTGCTTTCCAGCATCTGTCCTCAGCCCCCACCTTTCTGGTGACAAAATGGGCATGGCATGCACCTGTGGAGTAGGAGCAGGGACCAGCTGTGTGTCTGCATGTGTGTGCGTGTCTTTGCCCCAGAGGTAACTGTTTCCATAGGAACAGGCAGGGGAAGGCAATGCCAATGGCGGAAGCTGTGCCAGTGATATCGGGCCAGCCACAGCCAGTGATATCGGGCCAGCCACAATGGAAGGACACAGGGTGGCCCCAGTNTTTTTTTCTTGTTTTTTTTTTTTTCTCCTGAGATGCTTAATAAATATTTAATTAATGACAAAATGAGCACTTAAGCTCATCTAACTCTATAGCTTATTAACATGTAATGAAATTTTTCTCCCTTTTCCTTGAATGACAATGGCATTCAAACTACAGCAATACCTTGAATTTCACAGGGGTTCAGGCCATCTCAGATCCTGTAAAGCCCCTACTCTGTGAAGCTAGGCATGTCATGAATATGCAAATAAGCCCCACCCATCGCCCCAGCCCCCTCAGCCCCAGAGCATTGGGGAGCATTCTCGGCGCTGCCCCGTGCCCTCAGGTGGGTCAGGGAAGCAAACTGAATCTCTTCTGACCCCTCCCCACTCAGGGAGTCCAAAGGTTTCCCTGTGGTCACACTGCTGCTTTTGCTGCCACCGCTGCAGTCAAAGGAACGCTTTGCTGCTGCCCCCAGCACTGTGAGGCAGCTGGCGGGGCGCTGGGAGCTGCCATGACCTGCCAGGACAGCCAGGGCACTGCTTTTATTCTCTGCAGTGCCCATTGCAGGGCTGTTGGGGTCCCTTCGCCCGCCCCAGGTCTTCCCATGTCCACCACACCCCCAAAGTGTACCAGGAGTGGGAGGTCCAGCCACTTCTCCTCCCGCGTGTCCTGGGGTGTAGTGCTTTCCAGCATCTGTCCTCAGCCCCCACCTTTCTGGTGACAAAATGGGCATGGCATGCACCTGTGGAGTAGGAGCAGGGACCAGCTGTGTGTCTGCATGTGTGTGCGTGTCTTTGCCCCAGAGGTAACTGTTTCCATAGGAACAGGCAGGGGAAGGCAATGCCAATGGCGGAAGCTGTGCCAGTGATATCGGGCCAGCCACAGCCAGTGATATCGGGCCAGCCACAATGGAAGGACACAGGGTGGCCCCAGTAGAGCTACCGGCGGCAGAAGCCAAGTGCCAAGTGCTGTCTGTGCCTGGGACGCATGTGCCCAGCATTCGGCGTGCCCAGTGCCCCTGGAAATATGTAGTCCCAGGGAAAGTGTTCCTACAGAGCTGCAGCCTCCTTCTCCCCAGCAACTGCAGCAGGAGCTGCTTTCCCTGGGCCTATGTATCGCTGGGCGCACTGGCCACGCGGGTCCCTGGGACACACAGTGCTTGGCACTTGGCTTCCGCTGCAGTTAGCTCCACTGGGGCCACTGGGGAGGAGGAGCGTGCGGCGCTGTGAAGGCGCTTTCCCTGGGGCTATGTAACAACAGGCATGCTGGGTGTGCGGGTCCCAGCGTCACACAGCACTTGGCACTTGGCTTCTGCTGCAATCGGCTCCACCAGGGCCACCTCGCATCCTCACACTGTGGCTGCCCTGACATCGCTGACAGCTTCTGCCATCAGCATCTCCTCTCCCTGTCTGTTCCTATGGAAACAGGTACCTCTGGAACACACGCACACACACACACACACACACACACACACATATGCACACAGTTGGTCCCCGCTTCCACTCCACAGATGCTTGCCATGCCCGGCCTGTCCCCAGAAAGTTGGGGGCTGGGGACAGACACTGGAGAGCATCTCACCCAAGAACCTCCAGGGGAACAAGTGGCAGGACACCCCATTCCTGGCACACACGGGCTGCCAGTGGGCACGGGGAGCACTGGGAGCGACCCTGATAACTCTGCAATGGGCACTGCAGGGAAGAAACACAGTGCCCTGGCTGCCCTGGATGTCCTGATGGCTCCTGATGGCACCAGCACAAGCAGCAAGAAGCCCTCGTACTGCAGAGGTATATAACCTATCCAACACTCTTCAGGCCGTGAACTCTGTGTAGTCCCCAAGTCCGCGAGAGGCACTGGCCCCCCACCTTGCAGGGCGTGGCTGTCCTGCCCCACAGGGGAATGCCTGTGCCACCCCTTGGCACAGCAGAGGGACTGCATGCACAGATGCGGAAACACCATGAAGAATCAAGGCATCTTCACAGAAAAAAACCCGCAAAGACCTGAAGCAGTGATAACAGAAGTGTGATGTAGCGAGGTATCACTGTATACTCAATTTGCAAAAAGTGGGCTCCCCATTTATACAAGAAATGCCAGCATTTCCAACTTTGTCAGCCCTTAGTCTAAAGCTGTGAAGACTAAGGATCCCATTGCCTGACCACATTTAAATGTGGTGTTAAGGAGAATTAAGGAGAGTCTGTAAAAATCTGATTTATTTTTTGTTAGTTCAGAATAAGTTAGCAGAATTTTTTTGAGAAATACATGACCTAGGTATCTCATTTAAAGCCAGTACTTCTTTTCTGTCATTTAATAAGCTCTGGTATCACCAAAATGTTTGAAAGAATCATTGCTGGAAAAGGCAACCTACTTTCAGAGAATTATTTATTAGCAGAGCCAGGAATGACATCTTGAGCTTCTTTAGATTGACCTTCTGTATTTTCCTGTGCTCTTTGCCAGAGCATTGCTAGGAAGACCTTATCTTCTTCATCCTTGAAGGTCTGTAGTAATGCTTTCTTAAGGACATTCATTAAAAATCTGTGATGCTAGTCAATTATTTTTACCAGAAATATCAGTTCAAACTTTTCTTTCTTTAGCTTGGATCTTTCCTCCGAGACTCTACATGACAGTGAACACATCCGTTCCTAAAAAAATTTATTCTAAAAATATATGTAGCCAACAAAATTTACCTCCAAGACTCCACTTTTCTTGACTCATAAATCTGGCTTTATTGTGCTTATCAGGAGATTTCAGCATTTCAGTGAAAAAGATTAAATACTGGAATTGTTAGGTATGCCCGATGGTAATATTTCAATGTATTGCTGACTTCTTCCTTTGTACCCACTACACATAATTAAAAAAATCTATCTAACATTTCATTAAACTCTTATAAAATAGAGGAAAATATTTAAATAGTTTGAAAGAAAATGTGGAGCTTATTTAAACAATTTCTTATATTCTTTTTTTTTCCCTTGATCTGTAGATAATTAATTTTGTTAAAGCAAATTTCTGTTTGACAATCTTTTAAAATTGCATTTATGTATTTTGCTTCTGGAGCAGAAAAAGGAGGGAAAGTTCATCCTGAACTGAGGCCAGTGCTCCCTTTTTTAGAGAGAAAATAATATAAACTGACAGAAAGAAGAGACAGATAATAACAAATATGATTCTGCCTTTTGATAATATCTCTTGCTTGCAATTTTGCTGTTGGGAAATTATACCTCCAGCACACAGTCTTATGAACTACTCCAAAACCTGTAAATTATTCACAAGCCTCATGCTGTATAAGCTGGCTCTCCTTCAATATTTCTAAGAATACTGCAATAGGTTGATTCTACTTAACTCCCTAATCAACGCCCTTTTTAGACAACAGGTATCTTCATTTTACAGAAGACAGTTATGGTTTATTTTTAAAATTATATAAAGTAGAACACTAGGCAGGATGGATTGAAGAAAAAAAAACCCTTTTATTTTATCTACATATATATATATATATGTATGTAAATGTTTCCCACCCTCTCTTAACCAAGAGGATAGAGAGGGAGCGGAAAGGGGAAGGGACAAAAAAGAAGGGAAAAGAATAATAATAAAAAACAGAGGGAATAAAACAAAGGCATGGGGGAAAGGGAAAAAAATAAGGATAAATTGTTTTAAAACTGCCCTTTTCCAGCTGGGTATGAGAAGGAGGTTGATAGACACCAAGCACTCTGCTGGAAGCCGCCATGTGGCTGCTGTGTCTGCTGGCACTGCCAACGGCCACGGAAAGGCCCATGGAAGGGAAGAAAGAGAGAGGGCTTGCTACTTTCTGGGTTTTCAAAAAACCTCCCGCCCCACTCTGCCTCCACTCTTCCCCTTCCATCAATAAGCAGCTGAGTAGAGTTGTTGCAGCCGGAAACACAGAAGAATTTGCGGCGACTTTCGGGGAGAAATGGAAGAGGTTGTCAGCAACTTGGCTGCCCCCAGCCACAGCCGTGTGGTCTGGCTCGAGTGGTGCCACCGGCATGTGTGCAGAGCCACGTGCTGGGAGTCACGGGGCTGCCACACACACCCCAAACCACCACTGTGCTGCTCTCTGCCTGTGGGATCCCCAGCAGCCAGGCCGCTGCTATCGCCACTCGTCTGCAGCCGCTGGCAGAGCTCCCCACCTCACTGGCCCCAGGAAACAGCACAGAGAGCCCAGGTGACGTTCGGTTGCCTGAATTCACTCCAGGAAGAAAATGGGAAGAAATTCAAAACAGGTATATATTGAAAAAATAGCTCAAACAAACTATGCTTCACATTATATATATACATATATTTTCATGTCCATTGATTTTTGATACTCTTTTTGCATGTACTTCTATTCTGGATACAAATTTAAATTTACCATAAATACAAAACTTATTGGAAGAAGCTCCCTTTTCCTAGATTTGCCAATCCATAAGGCTCCTCTGGAGATGCTCAGTTCTGCTGAAGGACAGATCTTGTTCCCTGTCATTTCTGTGCTCATTGCTCTCCACTCCACAGGCAGTACTTGGACCTTAGCAAAGCCTTCGACACAGTTTCCCAGGGTAAGCTTCAGAAGAAATTCTCAGAGCGTGGATTGGATAGGAGCATTTTGTGTTGGGTTAGGAACTGGCTGGATGGACAAGCTCAGAAAGTGTTGGTAAATGATGCCACATCCAGCCGGCAGGCGGTCACTAGTGGAGTCCCACAGGGATCAGTGCTTGGCCTGGCACTGTTCCATATCTTTAGCACCAGAACAAGAGGACATGACCTCAAGCTATGCCAGGGGAGGTTTAGGCTGGATGTTAGGAAGAGATTTTTCACAGAGAGAGTGATCTCTCATTGGAATGGTCTGCCCAGGGAGGTGGTGGAGTCGCCATCCCTGTTAAAGAAAAGACTGGATGTTTAAGAAAAGACTGGGTGAGGAACTCAGTGACATGGTCTAGACGATGGGAGGCTCGGATGGATGGAGTGTGGTGCCCATGGCTCCCGGGTTGTGGGTTCGATCCATGGGCGGGCATTCACTTGGGAGTTGGACTAGATGATCCTTGTGGGTCCCTTCCATCTTGGAATAACCTGTGAAGCTGCAAACTAGCCCCACAGCCTCTTAGTTCTTTTGCTGCTGCCTTACTTCTACTTATCTTTTTTCTCTTTATGCTTGCAATGTGCCACCAAGCTCTATTTCAACTACCCTCTGGAAGAACTCCCCTCCAAATCCCTACATCTCAAAATTTTTTCCAGATCCTTATTGAAGCTCCTTCCCAGACAACCCTTAATGAGAATATCACCAAATAATACCCCATATGGCAGAAAAAACAGTCCAAGATCGAACGAAGAATTCATCAAATAGATGAAAATTTTGAGTCAGACAGATCCAAAATCCTAACTCACATGCTCACATGCCACATGTTTTCAAAAGCATGAAAGAATGTATTTTCTAATGTTCTGCATTCTTACTCTGTCAAATCTTGCTCTGTGCTATTCACAGGTTCACAGGTCATTCTGAGTTGGAAGGGACCCACAGGATCATCTAGTTCAACTCCCAAGCGAACGCCCACCCAGGGATCAGACCCATTCCTGTAGCATAAGCCAGAGAAAGGATGCAAGGAGAAAAACTTTACCTGGAAAAAAGCAGTTGCAATTCAGAATTGCCAGCATAAGGCAGTGTAAGTGCATCATGTTACATTGATAGGGAAAATGCTCATGGCAAATAGGAAAAGCCAGTGCTCTCTCAGCAAGTGCTGCACTTACGGGCCATAAGAAAGTGGTGATCTTAAGTTGGCAAGCAGAAGCAATGCTAGAAATTTATTTATTTGGACATTAAAGACAACTATTCAACAATGAGATAAGTAAGCATGTATATTACAATCGGCCCTCTTGCACTTCGCGCCCCCCATATTGCGACTTCAGATCTTAGCAGCATGATTTTTTAGCGATGAAGAAGACCCCTTTTCGCAACTGCACGGTGGCGGCAGTGGTGGCAGCTCCACTTCCCCGCCCCCCTCCCCGGATTCCACTCCGGGCACAGCTGGGGCTCCGCCGCTTCATCACCTCCCCAGCACGGCCGCCGATACACAGCAACACAGTGCCAAAACAGCACCAGGGATCATCTGAGGCTGCAGGACAAAGTTACATATTAATGAGCTGCCATTCAACACGGAAGTAGGGCTTCACGGAGCCCGATTAAGACCATAGGTCCACGATATAGGAGACCCAACTGTATCACAAGTTTTATTTTTACGAAGTGTTTCACTTCATTGCAAATAATTAATGGTATTGGACAATGTCCTGATGTAGATCTGCAGATGCAAAATTTATCTAAAAATCTCATGGTTTGTGGACACAGGAAGAAGAAAATCAATGGCTGCTGCGCCTCATTCCTTCAGAAATTGGCTGCAGAAATTGGCTTTTTACAGTTTTATTATGCCTTACAGCTTTGAAGTTTAACTAATGCCAAGTTGATATAGTATAAAACGATTTAGTCATGTCAGCAGACCACTGAATGTACCTCAAGCAGAGCAAAACCAAAAACAAAACCACAACCTAATACGCTTCTAGACTAAACTTGTTTATATTTTATTTACACTTAATAAAAAACGTTTATGAGCATTTGGCTCCTGACTGTAAGCTCGATTTTGCTAGGTTTTGTGGTGAAAGCTTCTCTGCACACACATAGTGGAAGACAAAGAAACAGTGGCAGGTTGGGAAGCCCAGTAGCCATCAGCCTATCAAAGGCCCAGCTCTACAAGCCCAGAGGAGCACAGAGGATCAAAGGTAATTTGGAACCCAGATTAAGGACCATGAGGAAGGGACACAAGTGTCCTGGTCCCTCCCAGGCTGTCCCAGAAAAGACTCATCCCCATTGTCAGAATTTCAAGGTGAATGAATGTTTGGACAGAAGAAGGTTGCTGCCCCAGGGGTGGAGATATATTATGGGATTCAGGGAAAGAGCATTTTGGGATTGTTAAGGGATGTTTAGAGGGGAACAAAAGGTGGGGAAGAGATTTAGGTGATCTGGAGGGGGAACAGGTGTGGGCAAATAAAGGGGTGAGGGGGAAAATTCCCAGTCATATATATATAATTACCTGGTCAGTCTGCTTGCCTGGCCAGGACCTGTGCCTGACCTGTCTTGTCTTCTTATTAAGCTGCTTTCCAACTCTCCTGAATCAGGGCTCTCCACACTGTACAGGGGTGGGAGGGCAGCAACTGGGGTCGGACCATGGATTGAAGGGTGGCAACTGAAGTGTGTGCAGGGACGTGAGTGAGTGGGTGGGTGCTAGTGAATATCAAGTTGGATGAGCAGGTGAGGAGGTGACATGGCCTGGGAGCCATGAGTTGGTCTCAAAGGGTAACACCATGGTGGAGTAGAGTACTGGGAACCAAGGGCCAGCTTCATGTATATGCATAAGGCAGTCTGTACCAGCACGTTTATTGGGGCTGCAGCCTCAAGGTGCAAGCAACTGGAGAATCCAATACATTAATTCATCAGTATTGTGTTCATTTCACTTGGAAATACTTTTAGCATTAAAGATGGATTTGCTGAATACCAACAGAGCTAAGCTGCAATTTTGACTGACCTTATTGCTGCATGCTGAGGATAAATAACTTTGTAATTTATTTTAAATTAAAACCCAAATAAATTTCTCATTTTTTAACTCATTTTTCTGTAGTAAATAGATTTATCCTTGCTATACTCATCAGTAATAGACTTCATTGCCTATTTATTTTGAAGTGAGTTCTGTGTGATTAATTTTCTATCCTAAAAGTACTCTCAAAATATAGGGTTCATTTTTGATACTGTTCTTTTTTTTATTAAAAATGTAGAAAACGTATCTGAAACTATCTTTATGAAAAGGGGCTGGGTGGCATTGCTGGTGTTTTAATCACATTATTGGCCAACATTAGAATAAACACCGAAAGCAGAGAAAGAATCCTGCAGCAGCTAGCAAAAGTGAAATTCTAGCAAGACTTCAAAGAAGATGATACAACAAAACAAGGTTTCCGGAGAAAGAAAGTTTTGAAGTCACAACAGAAAAAGCAAGTGTAGTCTGAAAAAACATCTCAAAAGTTATTCTTAAAAGAGATGCCATGCACTAGCCTGTGAAGCAGCCTCAAAACCTAATTCAGAGGAAACCTCTCATGAAATATTTGAAATGTAGCTGAACAAAGAAGACAGTTCAAAAGGTCTTTTTATCTTCTCATTAATGCAGATTTTTAAAAATCATAGGCAAATGCATTTGTGCTCCTCCTTTCTTTTCCACCTTCTTTGCTCTAAATACTTCCTCAAGTAACAGAAAGTGATGTGGAGAGAAGAGAGCAGCTGTTTTTTCTCCATAGATGTCCCCAAGAGCGCAACAAATTCATAGAGGTTTTCATATAAGTTTTCATTTGCAAAGTATTCTTCATTAGATGTCAGTAAAATTTCAAAGGGTTGCTTCTCCTATGAAAAGACAAAAAGCATGTCTTTGGAATCTGTTCTAGACAGTAATTTTTGTGATCAGCTTATTTGAACTGGTGCCTTCTGGACTGCTGTATTTTCAGTATTTGGGCTCCTGCATTTTAACACTTCTTTTTGAAACTGGTTGAATGAAAGAAACATTTAATATCCTTTGTACAGGTTTATCATTCAACACCTCAGCACATCAAATGGGAGCTTTGAGGAAGTTTTTAGGAAATCAGTGCACGTATGAGATAATAGCAGTGACTACAGAAGAGAGACCTACTCTGTCTCTTTTGATCAGGCACTCTTTTGGTACTATGCATCCAACTCTGTCCTCCTTGAGCTTTGCTGTCTGTCTACTATAAAAGCCAGTTTGTCAAAGGACTGGGAGGATGATTGGCAGGACAGTATCTCAAACTGCTCACAGAGGATGAGAATCGATTTTATTCTATCTTTACACGTATCATTTTGGGGTCTACCCAGGCCTGTGCTATAACAAAACAAGTCCAGATCTTACTTGCCTTTCTTCTGAAAAGCTACTGAAGGAGCTGCTGTTCCTTAGCAAGAAATGTGCAGAGACAGGAAGAAGAGCAGGGCTTCTGTGAAAGAGATGGGTAAAAGAAATTTTTGATCATGTTTGCATTGGGTGCCCAGTCAACAGCAATGACAACCAAGCAGGCTCAAAGGAAAAATATTTGTTCCGTGGGCAATTTGTGCAGATGAAACCATAAGGCTTCAGAATGGTTTAACATCTGACATTAAAGACATAAACCACACTCAGTATAGGTATAGGTTTGTCAGGTTTTTATACTACTTTAGTATCCAGGTTACCAGCTACTCTAGCTGATAAATGGGGCTGCCTTCTTCATGTCTCTTATCCATTAATAGAATATCAGTTATTTTTCTCAGAGAGAAACAAACAAATCAGAAATATGATCTTTTTACTCAATGATTTTTCATATACCTTTAAGTAATTAAAATACTTGGCTAAATTTTCAAGTATTTTAAAATTATATCCAATATTTACTTTAATAATGAGTTAGTAAGAATGTACTGATAAGCAAAGAATTTCAAGCTAGTGTGGATCTGGGTATACCAAAGAAACATGAAATGAACTAAATCAGGGTTTTTTTCCCAATTTAAGAATAATTCATGCACAAAATTTTGTTATGCCTATTGTAAGTAGAACACATGCAAAAAGTATAGGACAAAGTGTACTTAAAACACAGTTATAGCTCAAATAATTTAGTATAATTTTTGTTCTAGAGAATGAGTAAAATGAAGCAGCAAAATGTAAAATGAAGATTAATTAGCATATTACTGAAACATTTGTAGTAGAGTGTAGAGTCCCAGTATAATAATATGTGTAAGGCACATGAAGATACTCAGAGAGAGGAAATAGTAAAAGCTCAAAATGCAAAGTGGTGTAGGGATTTTT